>CALYDF020009179.1:0-11012 GCA_944474145.2 Dicrocoelium dendriticum
TCGGGAGCTCTTCGGAGCTAGCTGAGAGCGGATCGCGAAAGACGGCTAGCGACAAGCCTGGGCCCGGAACTACGGAGCGGGAATATGTGGACAGCGCAATAAATCAGACAAATACGCCGCTAGCGCAGCCCACAGGACCGAGGCCGAGCCGATTGACACAGCCAAGAACACGCAATTCGAGAGCTCTCGAACGACTCCTGGCCGATCCAAATCGGGTGCAGAGAAGCGGAGATCGAGGCGAAAACAGGAAGGCGGATCTTCCAAGTCAGAGCTCCCGAGGCGAAAGGACTGGATCGCCTCGAACATCCGTACCTGTGTTGCGTGGTGGGATGGAAATCTAGTCGATATTAGATGGCTCGCGCGAGACCCTCATGTGCCCATTTTCGGTGTGCAATAGACGTCTACCCCCCTGTCGTGTCGATTTCGCTACACTAGTGCCGTGACCCATCGTGATGGAATTGATCCAGTTAGAGCAATTTGCGGCCGGTGACGTGGAGGCGTGGCTCGATGAGTTCGACGGAATTGCGGCTTGCACGGGGGTGAGGAGGGATGCAAATTTGCTAATTGCTTTGGGCACACGGTTGAGTGGACGAGCCAAGGCGGTGTATTTTACTCACTCGGAAGGCCAAACCCGGTTTTTCGTTCGCTGAGATGAGTGCTGCCTTGTGTGCAGAATTTGGGAAGGATCTGGAGAGAGAACGAGCACTGCAACGATTTCACGCAGCCAGATGGGACGAACAGGAGGATTTGATGGTGTTTTTCCAGCAGCTGGACAGACATCTAACGATTGGGCTCCCCGAGTTAGAGGGTAACGCAAGAGAGCGCCTACTGAAACAGCAGTTTATCCGAACTCTGCTCGGTCCACTCCATGATCAGGTGAAATTGGCGTCGATGGTGGGAGACAGCAAAGCCTTGGATCTGGTGACGGTCGCCCAGAATTTGTCGGAACGTGTGACAGTCAGAAGCATCCAGCATGCTGAGTTGGAACAGAAAGTAAATCGCCTATCCAAAAGGGTGGAGCAGCTGTTGTCGATAGAGTCTTCAAGCACCACTTCACAACGCAATGTATGGGTAATCCGGAACGGTCGCCGCTGTTTCCGATGCAACCAGAGTGGTCATGTGGCGAGATTCTGCACCAACGTCAATGTGCCCCATTGTTTCTCTCTATCCATGCCGAGCCGGTGACGAGTACCAGTCCTCCAGATAACTATAGAAGGTGTGTCTGTCCGAGCCATAGTAGATACAGGGGCGGCAGTGTCAATTACGAAGAGGTTCAGTGAGGTTCCAGTAAACCCATCTTCAATCACGATGCAGACGGTCGGCGGGCATTCTTTGAAAGTGACGGGCACGCAGCGGTTACGAATCAGGATAGGAGAAACGCTCATCAGCCATGACATGTTCATCGTGGAGGAGACGACCGAAACCATCATCGGAACCGACATCCTGAAACGGCTCGGTGTCACAATTGACCTGAATAACGATGTGGTGATCGTGGCTAACGATACGATCGAGATAAACAAGGGGAGAACCGACCGGGTTGGTGCCCTCAAAGCCGTGCCTGATTGTCAGAACCGTGCAATACGCAACGTACTGAGCAGGTATGCCCACTTATTCACGGACACGGAAGATGATTACGGATTTTGCAATTGGGTTGAACACCGAATACCGTTGATCCCAGGAGGACAATGCAAGCCAATCTTCAGACGAATTCCACAGAACACCTTGGTTGTGGTACAGAAGCAGGTGACCGAGATGGAATCGAAAGGAATCATCAGGCGAACGCACAGCCCGTATTCATCACCCGTGCTATTGACGAAGAAGGCCGACGGAACCTATCGATTTTGCATTGATTTCAGATAACTAAACAGGGTGACTTTGAAGGATGCATTCCCGATGCCTCAGATGGAAGAAATTTTCTCAAGCCTCCACAGTGCCAAGCAGATATCTCTGATTGATCTCCGCTCGGGATATTGGCAACTGCCGATCGCAGAAGAAGATCGCCACAAGACGGCTTTCAGTGTCAATGGCCAGCAGTATGAATTTTTGAGAATGCCGTTTGGATGGTGCAACGCCCCGGCTACATTCAGGCGTTTGTTGCTGATGGTCCTCGCGAACCTGCAAGGCGTGGTTGTGTATGGTGATGACATCATCGTCTTCTCTGAGACGGAACAGGAACATGTGACCAGACATGGAGCAGTAGTGCAGAGGCTAGATGAAGCTGGTCTGAAACCCAGTCGTAAAAAGTCGCAGATTGCCCAAAAGTCAATTGTATGCTTGGGTCACATCGTGGGCAATGGTCAAGTCCATCCACTTCCGGAGAAACGCGAGACGATCAAGTGCTTGGCAAAACCAAAATTCAAGCGTCAGCTCCGTTCGTTCTTGGGAGTGGTGGCATATGATTCAAAGTTTGTGCCCCAGTTCGCAGAGAAGGTCAGCCCGTTGTTAAAGCTGCTACGCAAGGACGTGCCCTTCGTGTGGACAGCGGAAGCGGATCAGGCCGTTGACCATCTAAAGGCAGGCATAGCAGAAGCCTCGACATGTCTACGTCTACCCAATCCTGGTGAGAGGTTCACTGTGGCTGTCGACGCAAGCAACGTGGCCATCGGTGCGGTTTTGTCTCAACCGGCTGGGGTGGTGGAGTACGCGAGCAGAGTGCCGACGGGGGCGAAACAGAAGTATTCAACAACAAAGAAAGAATGCTTGACCATCGTGTGGGCGTTAGAGAAGTGGAGAAATTACTTACTGGCGAATGAATTCCGGGTCGTCACTGACCACAAACCGCTCTCGTGGTTGATGACTGCGAAAGACTCGCGGGGACGGCTTGCGCGATGGGCCTACCGATTGCAGGAATTCAACTTCACCATTGAGCACGTGGATGGAACGCAGAATGTATTGCCAGATATGTTATCACGCCCGTGTTTGGACGACATCATGCCAGACAATGCCATACCGGTGCGGGCGATCGCGATGGGGGAGAGGAACCTGCTGGGAGATCAAAGGACAGATGAATTCGTGAAGGTGTTGTGCTCTCACTTACAGGCTGGCACCAAACCGGAGGCCACATCGGAAGAGGTGGAGGAACTCCTCAAGATCTGGGACAGGTTGAAGGTCGAAAACGATAACGTGGTGGTGGCGATAGACGGACGGAAAGTGCATTTTGTTCCACCAAATCAGCGAGAACGTGTGATGCGTATAACTCATGATGGCGCCCATATGGGATTCGAGCGGGATTTGAATTGCTGCGGAGGCGAGTGTTTTAGCCAACCATGAGGAGGGACGTCGCGGCACACATTAGGAGGTGCCCGAACTGCCAAACGAGTCGGGAGATGGAGTCCCCGAGACCGCCGATGCGATCGATGGAGGTTGGTGAGCCACTTCAGTGTTGGGGACTGGACGTCTTTGGGCCCTTACCAATGAGTTGAACAGGAAACAGATACATTCTAGGGATGATTGACCACTTCACTCGATGGGTGGAAGCCATACCAATTAAGGACCAAACAGGCGAGACAGTGTCGCAAATATTCGAATTCAATGTGCCTGCAGGGTATGGGATCCCACAGTGTATCATCACGGACCAAGGGCCCTGCTTCGAGTCAAGAGCGTTTAAGTCAGTGTTGGACAAGTGGGGCATCCAGAGACGGCGAACTTCACCGTACCACCCACAAACCAACGGGATGACCGAGCGGTTCAACCGGACAATGAAGACGTGGATAAACTGCACGAAGTTGGCATGGGAAGATGCTTTGCCTCAGGTTCTGATCGCGTATCGGTCCAGCATGCAATCAACCACCAAGGTCTCGCCATTCGAATTACTTTTCGGCAGAGAACCACGGATTGCGCTCGATACTTGCCTACCGAACCAGGGTGAGTGGAAACATCCAGCTGAGCATCAAGAGCGACTGCGAGGGAAGCTAGAAGCGAAACCAAAGCTCGAAAAGCGCGGAATAAGTGAAATTACGACGCCAGGCATGAGGCTCACAAGTGGAGGCCATTCAGGATTGGAGAACGGGTCAAGTTACGGAACAACGATCGGCGGGAGCATGACGGGCCGGGCGCAAGCAAGTTCAGAGAACGCTGGAAAAGCCCCTACACCATTATCGACCAGAAAGCGGGCAACTTCTTAATCGACTGCGGAGGAATGAAACGTTGGGTGAATGCTGCTCTCCTGCGACCACGGTACGAGCGGATGGAAGGTCCTCGAGGAGGGGCGGGTATAGAGCGGCCGCTTCCAAGAATGGCTCTGGGGAGCTCTTCGGAGCTAGCTGAGAGCGGATCGCGAAAGACGGCTAGCGACAAGCCTGGGCCCGGAACTACGGAGCGGGAATATGTGGACAGCGCAATAAATCAGACAAATACGCCGCTAGCGCAGCCCACAGGACCGAGGCCGAGCCGATTGACACAGCCAAGAACAAGCAAGTCGAGGGCTCTCGAACGACTCCTGGCCGATCCAAATCGGATGCAGGGAAGCGGAGATCGAGGCGAAAACATGAAGGCGGATTTTCCAAGTCAGAGCTCCCGAGGCGAAAGGACTGGATCGCCTCGAACATCCGTACCTGTGTTGCGTGGTGGGATGGAAATCTAGTCGATATTAGATGGCTCGCGCGAGACCCTCATGTGCCCATTTTCGGTGTGCAATAAACGTCTACCCCCCTGTTGTGTCGTTTTCGCTACCCTATGCAACCAAAAGTGATGAAGGTGCTATGTTGAAACGTTCCAGAACACATTAGCGATTTGCTAAATGTAGACAAGCTAAGAAGCGAAATCGGTGGGGTTAAATAAACAGCGCTCTCGGACTGACAGTTCCTCCAACTAGTCTTACACGGCCTTCAAGAAATCTATCATTTCCAAAAGCAGGAGAACCTCGGTTACTGCGAGTGACGTTTGACAACTCACACGACCTGAAACATGTTCTCTTAACAAGCCATATTCTAGTAAACTCTTATGTCAGTGCCCCGCATTTTTCTTACAAACCAAAGGCAGAAAGAGAGATAAAGTTATCCAACCCAAGTTCCTCACGTCAAATCGCGATCAAGAAAGTGGTATTGGTCCATGGTTTGCCGGAATTGAATCGTAGCGATAGTAGTAAACCACAGAAGCAGGTCATTGAATAATGGAGGTAATTCAAAGAACTCTACGGCATGCAAAATATCGTGAATTTGACTTCACCTGTCTAATTGCTTCCACAAACTGTCAACGCAGCGGGCCACGAAATTATAACATTACGCTCGAAATTGCGCTCGAAATGGCGATACAAGAATGGCGTGTCAACAAGAAATTTGCGCTACTAGAAATACCGTAAGACCATTCCTTCAAGTATTAAATCCTCAGATTCAAATGAGCCAGTCTCGGTTGTACTTACCTCAGATCAAACAACCGTGCAAACGACCGTTTCATCGCTTCAGCAGACCGACGCTATTTGTGTCGGTTACTCAAAGCGTACCGAGCTAAGAATGCGTCAACAAATACAATGCTACTTCATCAAAGCTCAAGGGTTGTATTCTAAGCTTTTGGAACTGCGCAAGCGACGTAAAACAACAACTTGGGGCCTCATAACAGTTACTGAATGTTGGTTTGCAAACGACATCCTTGATCCAGTGATTGCACTTAGTGAGGTGTAAATCATTCGAAATGATCGTCCATCTCACAGTGGTGATGTCACCCAATACTATCGAGATTACTTGAAACGTGAGGCCCTTACCGAAATTTCCCTTGTTATTCCCGACGCCAATCGTTGCCCACTGCAACTATCAAATCGAGTTGTTGGTTCACAGAAGAGGCTTGATGCCTTCATTTTACCAGTTAAATTTAGGCTTATAAACTCCTTAGCAGACAGCAATAACATTCTGTTAATCACCCTCCGCTATGCTGCTTTACAAAAGTACTCCCAATATCTTTTAATGGGCGGCTTTAATGTTCCTACCATAGTATAATTATCCCCTATTGAGCAATCATTTAAATCGAAGCTCCTTGAATCCCTGGTTGTGGCAGTTTTGTTTACCCATGCGCACCAACCAAACAGAAACCGCAGTTCATCTAAACTATCACTCCTGGACTAAACTTGACTAAAGAAGAGTTGCTGGTTGAGTCAGTAGCAAAGGAGCCTCTATTGGGCCGTAGGGACCATTTCCTAACCTTTGGGTAGTGTGTTATGTCAGTATTGTTGATAAACTAGAGCGACTCAACGAACTATTAAGAACTATTTTAACCTACACAACTTAGTCACAACCACAGACTGAGACCAACAAACGCACATTTTAGCAAATGACGCGTGTGTTGGATTGAAATATATAAGTATCCGAGTCATACAAACGGCAGCGAATGATGCACCGTTACGAGCATCGCACCGGACCAATACGTGGATCCGAAGCAGGACACGTAAATAGATCAGCAGATGAGGTGATATCTGTAGGCGACTTCTGCCCAACTAATGTGCTATCACATGGTAGGATTACAAAGTAATCAGAAGCTACTTCAGGTCTATCATTAGAGTGGATAATTAACAATGGCAGGACACCATGGTGCTGTAATTAACTAGTAACACTAAATCACTATACATATTTTTGAATGGCAATATCAAGACTTAAACCCAGATACCCCCACACAAGAATGCCAGTGGTCTTAAAAATAAGGTTGTGGATGCCGTGAATGTTCTACTCTTGCAGTTTGACTCAGTAGCTACAAATACCATGAAACCTTCGCCCTATCAACTCCCAACAAATGTTGTTGGCTTATCCAGCGTCACTTCTACTCCAGAAGCTGTTGCAAGCAAATTACAGTCTCTCCGGGAGTATAGTGCACCTGGAATTGACATTATCTGCCCAAAAATACTACAAACCCTTACTCCCACTATAGCAGTACCACTTGCAACCTTTTTCCAGAGTCTGCTTAACTCCCATACACCCCCATCTGAGTGGAAAAATGGAATTGCAACTCCAATATACAAAGGAGGTAAGCGATCGGACTCTGCCAACTACCGATCTATAACTCTCCTTACTGTTTTACCAAAAGTGATGGAATCGGTAATCGTAGATGAAATGACACGGCACTTTGAATGTATACAAGTATTTTCTAATGCCCAACATAGTTTCAGACGCAGACGATATGGTCTCATCAATTTCTGCTTACTCGGGATTCATGGACCAGGGCAGTTGATGAAGGAGTCCCAATGGATGTAATTTACTTGGATTTTTCTAAAGCGTTCGACAACGTCAATCACATCTTTCTCCTCCAAAACCTTGCTGCCTACGGTATTAACGGTCTCCTACTCATGTGTTTTGATGACTATTTACGAGACAGAGCTATCAAATTAAGAGTAGCCGGCACTCATTCTGCAAGCCTGTGCGTCTCCAGTGGTGTAACGCATGGATCCGTCCTCGGCTCGCCACGGTATTTAGTCGACATTAATGACCTACCAGCAAACGTTCTATCCCCGATACAAATATTTGCAGACGACGCCAAAATTGAGAGAGCAGTTCGCTCAGCAATTTCCTCAGGAATATCGGACTCGGATTAACGAATGCGCAGAAAGGAACCAGCTCTCACTATGCGTTGCATAGTGATGCCTTGACGGTGCGCTGCAGCTACCTTAACACATATCTTTTGGGGCAAGTCTTTCTGCCTCACGGGACTAGTGAACGCGAGTATGTAGTATCGTGCAAGAGGGCCTTGGCCATTTAATTAAATATTCGAAAGCAACAAGTGTAGCGAACTGGAAGTTGAGACGCTTGAGGTGAGCTCTTGGCACTTTTGAGCGACGCCTAGTACCACTGCTGATTAACCCCTATATTCCTCCACATAATGAATATGCAATTAAGGTCTGGTGTCTTTGGTTAAAAGAGATATTCGCTTATTGGAACAACCCCAAACAAGAGCCATAAATGCAAAGTTCGGAACTGCCTTCTCGTGCATTTTGTGTGTTCTCCTTAGACTAACGGCGGTTTCAAGGAAATCTTACTCTCATCTACTGGATACTTACTGAAAGAGAGCATCCACGTACATCAACGTTGACCCTATCCCCCTAAAACAAAGCCTTGGCAACCACCTGAAAGTAATGACGCAAAAATCTCGTCCGAATCGTAGAAGTATTTTTACTCCCTTAGGATATATTCGCATTTGATTACATTAACAAGATGTGTGGTGAACGCACCGAACGTGACGACATTCGAAAGAGTCTTGGACTTTATCTTAGTGATAAACGCCACACAACCGTTTTGCTAAAGTGTAATGGTTTAACCACTGATGATTCATGTTCCACGTTGGAACACTTTGCTTCGATTTTCATTTTGGTATCCATCCTGTAGATCTTGTAAAGGCTTGCTTTTTATAACATCATACATTATTGACCTATTGAACCGTGAATTGACTCGGAGGTTTTCTTGGTCAGGATGACGGCCATTAACGTTGAAGACCAAGGATAGACATTTGATCGACTAAACGAAAAAAAGACAGTTCTCAGCCCTTAGGCGGAAGCCAAACTATCGAATCGGTCTAAAGATAGAGACCAGAGGTTCTTACAATTCTTCTGGGGTGTGACAAATAATATGAAGATCATCCAAGTATGCGACCTGAACTTGAACCCCAGAGATCCATCGTTTGCTAGGACGGAGCTCGGGCGGTTTTCTACACTAAAACGGCTGTCTGGTGTACTGGAGGAGACAGCGGTGGGCATTGATCGTCAGACACGGTTGTGACTCAGGAGCAACTTCAATCTGTATGAAGGCATACACGAAATCGCTCTTGACGAAGCACGTGCCACCATTGAGCATCGTAAACAGGTCGGCTTGGGATGGCTATGGGTAACCATTTGGCTACAGCGCAGTATTGAGGCTACTGCCGAAATCGGTACACGCAAGGAGGGATCAAGTTGGTTTGCTAATGGAGAAGGATACCATGACAACCATAGCATTCAGTCTTTTGATTTCAGCATAAACCGATAGTAAGGCTTAATTTTTCAATTTTTCGGAGGTTGGCAGGAAGCATGAATTTTTTCCGGTTACAATAGCTGTTCAAAACGTGAATGTCTCACGAGTTGGAAGGGTGGACGAAAAATGAGCGTTGGACTGCATGGGGGTCTCATTGTCTTCCGTGGTTTCGGTTAGTGATCATGTGGGTCGTTCTGTCCAGTAAATGTATGTCGTCTCGGGGTTGTACGCGCACATCATCACGAACCTGGAGCGTGTATTAATTGCCCTATGCGATAAAACAAGTGAGGTGCTCTTAAGTGTCCATAATTTTTAAGGACACGATGTTCAGTAGAAGTTCAAAACAAACTGACCGCAAATAAGTTATGCCGCAGCCTGCAGTAATGGTTGCAGTGTCGTTTAAGAGACCGCATCTTTTCCTTCCGAATGAGACCAACAATATTCCGAAAATTTTAGGATTGATGAAAATGCCTACGTTGAACTCGACCAAGAATGTGTCATAACTGTGAACTTGAACTAGAGTATGATTCACACAACTTAGATCCACGAGGCGAGAAACTCTGAGTAGAACTTGTGTAACTGGGAAGAACTGGAAAGATCGCAGAGGGCAAAGCGAAATCCGAGTTAGAGTGAAGCCGTACGGCAGTGAGATCCTATTAGCTGCACAAAGCCACATACAACTATATGGTTAGCGGCTCCGGTTTCGGATATGTCTGTCAATGAGACCCCCACAGTGACAGCCACAGGATGCCTGGGCCAACAGAGACACCATGGATGGCTTGCGCTGTACCACAACAGCTCCATACACACATCACATATCCAGTGACAACCCGAAGGAATAAGAGAAGGAGGCATGCTGATGGGAGCGACGCTTCATCAACGTAGCCGGCACCACACACACCTCAGCAGGCAAACACAAACAACCACTATTTTGGGAATCAACCGCACACAAGGCAGTGGTTGAACCGTGATCCTCTCTAAACTGAGTGTATCGAACCACTCGTCGAGCCTGGCATGGCCACAAGGACCGTGCACCCCGTGCCTTCCAGAAAAGACCAACTGTCTCCTAGAGCCAGATGGAGGAGGTAATGGGTAATAGACAGGTAGGCATCTTGTCAACATGCAGATCAAGCGCAGCCATACCGGCGATGTCAAACAAAAACCAATCACATGAAATGACAATATCAAATAATATATATGTTAAAGCATATGGCTAGGCAGACATAAATCTTCGCTAAATTAGAAAATGATGAAAGTAGGTTAGAAACTTATCGCCATAAGAAGAAAGCTTCCAGAAGATACTCAAAATTGCTACAAACACAATAAATTGAATCAGGATAAGCACAATTAGCGTAAGCCACGTGGCCAGTTATTAGAAGGTCACTCAGGTAGGCAGAATAAACCAAATAAAGTGGAATGAAATGTATCCAACTTAAAAAGACCTAGTTGAAGTGTAGGTTGGTTTAGCCGAACTGCGCTGAAGAAGCATCATGAATGCAACATCAGCCTCAGCATGCGGCACATATATATATATATATATATATATATATATATATATATATATCTGAAAGCAAAGTATTCATCGCAGGAATTATACTGCTTAAAATAGTTCCCATGATAAATATTGGTCAGGGCCACTGTGTCGTGATATTTGGATCGAAGGAAATGGATTTTAAGCATTTAGCGCATTACCGGTGTTCTTAATTACATATATTTCTGTTACTTGCGCGTTACGGAAAGTGGTGGATTAAAGATGTATTAATCAAACACCAGGAATCGGTGCGCTTTATCCGAAAATAGTCTACCGTAAAGCGATGGACCCAAGCCTAGAACTGCGCGATACCTACAACTGACTTATTTCAGTATTTGTTCACTATGCCAAATTACTCGGCTAACCTTAAGCATTTCGGTTATAATTAAAAGGTTTTCGGTTAAGTGCTTGCACACATGTGGTCCTATTGTTATTGTATTTCTGTCTTAATCATAAATGTGCGCTCAGCATCCTGCCAATTCTCTCAAGGTTCTATAATCGCTTTCTGACAATTTTACTACTTTCTTGCAAATGTTTTGAGAGTTGGTGTAAATCGCATG
>CALYDF020009180.1:0-11021 GCA_944474145.2 Dicrocoelium dendriticum
GTGTGGTGCACTGGCCCACTTGATCACATGCATGCCGCCAGTTACCCGAAGGAACTCAGCCCCAGGTTCGCTGCAGCGTGTGAACAAGTTCAAGACAAAGGCACAAGGATAAGAGAACAGGACTTGTTGCTTACCTACTCTGGCTTCCGAAGTTATAATGTTTATCCATACCGCTGGATTGAAGCAAAGGAGAAATCAACTTGGAAAGTCGAATTCAAATAACAGCAGTCAATCAAATGAAATTGATACACTTTGTGCACATGCTGTTAATTCACGTTTAAACGGAGCCAGATGGATGCGTCCTATGTGGTGTATCTACTTCGGATTGCGGGACTATATTTGTTTCTCCTAATCAGTAAAAGTGTGCTCTCAACTTCAGCAATATATATATATATATATGCGTTTGCACTTGCGGTGTTGTATGACGAACCTTACCGATAGTGGGTTGATGAACCTCCGTCGTTTCGATACGAGAACCTTAGTCTGTGAGACAACTATCCGTATGTTGCTGTTTGCTGATGACTGTGCGTTGTTTGCGCATAGCGCGAATGAGTTGCAGCACATGACTAGTGCTGTGACTCCGATAGCGGCCAAATTCAGGCTTACCATCAAAACATGCACGACTGTCTGTCGCTTTCGGCCTTCACCGGAGGTGCAATCTACAACGGTGCTGCAAATCAGCATTGGAAACCACCTCCCGCTTCTGCTACCTTGGGAGTATGATGTCGACTGACCAGTAGCTACACAGTGAGCTTCGTATCCTCGCCTTGAAGGTTGTAACAGCATTCAAAAAGCTAGACTTCCTAGTGTATAACAACCATCAGCTTACGGCTGGCACGAAGCTGATGGTGTACAAATCAATGGTGCTGTCCGTTCTTCTATACCGTAGCGAAATGTGGACGACCTACCGGCGAGACACCAGGTATCACGAGCTTTTCATCAACAGTATCTGCGACGGATTCTGCGCATCGGTTGGTGCGACAGAGTTGCAGACACTGAATTGTTGCGCCGAATTGGTATGTATGTAGTGGGCTGCATCATTTTGCTGAGACACCTTAGGTGGCTCGGTCATACATGGCGTATGTATTCGGCACGGATACCGAAGCAGCTATTATATGGTCAACTGAGTTTGGGGAAAACGGCATGTGGGGAAACTGAAGTTCCGTTACCAGGACATGAGCAAGGTGGGCCCGTCATCTTCCAATGTTGGTTGCAGGTGTTGGGAATCGAAAGCGGTTGATCGGCATGCAGGGCGCGATCTGATCACGAAGACAGTTACCAAGGTGCAAGAGAAATCCCTTGTGCATAAAGAGTAGAAGCGGCAAGGGCGGAAACGATAGGCGCCGATAGGCTGTACTCAATCGACATCGAGCGTATGGTGCTGCAGCACGTGGGGCCGCGAATGCTTAAGTCATGAAAGTTTAGTGAGCCATGAGCAAGGCCACTCGGGTCCAGCATCGAAACGACGGATGGAGCTGCTGAGAGCTTAGGCAATACCGGCGCAGCATTGGTAGGTTTGCTGCTTGCGCTCAAGTGGACTTACTAACTGCGAGCTTGTGTGTTGAGTTTATTTCAGGTGGCTGGTTTCTACCTTGTCTAAGTATGCTTTTCTTACCTAATTTTTATGTGTAATTGTATGATCTAGTAAACTGCACATTTTGCTTAAACTAAAGATGGTTAACTTCGCTTATATTTCTCTTCTTACATATGTGTCTTGATCCTTTTTATGCCACCTTGAATCGATAAGGGATATTTTGATAATCCATTTAATTCATACTCTAAACTAGCGGCATATCCGTGCGGTGTATTCAATCTATTTTGTTCGACATTTCGTTTCATCTGATTAGCTGTTGCTTGAAATCCCCGGTGTGGCTGCGATTGATGTGCATGTTGACAAGGTGCCTACCTGTCTATTACCCACAACCCCGTCCATACTGGCTCCAGGAGACAGTTGGTCGTTGCTGGAGGGGACGGAGTTCACGGTCCTTGTGACCGTGCTAGGCTCAAACAGCGGTTCCATGCACTCAGTGTGGAGCGGACTACGGTCCAGCCACCGCCTTGTGTGCGCTTGATTCCCCAAATACAGCGTGCTTGTGGTTGGCTATGAAGGAGTGTGGGCCGGCTCAATTGATGGAACCTGGCTGCCATTCACATGCCTCCCGGTCTTATTCATTCGGGTTTACACTGGATATAGGGTGTGTGCATGCAGCAGTGGGTGGTGCAACGAAAGGCACCCATGGCCCTCTTTGTAGGCGCAGGCGTCCTGTGGCTGGCCACAGTGACAGGCAAATCCGGAACTGGATGCCGCCAACTATATATGTGTACATGCTGGCTTGTAATCAGAAGCTTAATGCGAAATAAGTAATTGATTTAAAAATACGACGCGTGAAAAAATAAAATATGTTCCTTTCTTCCTGCAGCACAATAGCTGAAGTGGGTTGCTGACCTTTAACTACTGTGCCACGATGATGGTGACTCGGCGACTCTATCGTCTAGCCGTTAATCTCCATGGTTTTGTTACCTCTATATACATTTATTAGACTGTTGATACTACCACCACTACTATTACTACTACTATTAACCAGTACCGGTTAGCATCCAGAGAAGAGGAGGGAACAAGGTTTTCACGAAGCCGCTTTTGATGCCCTATTTGTACTACATGATCCTCCAATTTGCAAATGCTCAGTTGGGTTTGTTTACTCCTTGTGGAGCCACCGAAGCGCATGCAAACTGTCACACACACCAAAGCATTATCGCTTGCCACACAAGTTGAACAGTATGATCAGAAATCCCGTATGATTCCATGCTCCCTTCCACTTATGGCTATGTGGTCAAGTTGCGACCACCTCTGGGTTGACGATGGAGGACGCCAGTTGGCATAATGCTTCCTGGGGTGAAGAACGCGCTACCTGGAGAAGAAAAGTTAGTGATCGCCGAATAGACTGAGCAATCTTTCTCCATTGTCAGAGCGAACATCATCATATCCATCTGGTACCCTGAGGTGGCGTTCAGATAGAAACAGCCAACCAACGCGTGTTGAAGTCTCCTGCCATAATGACGATGCCAGTTTTAGGTACCCTTAAGAACAGATCATGAAGAATTTGTTACAACTGGACCTTGAC
The DNA here is from genome assembly GCA_944474145.2 of Dicrocoelium dendriticum. Lineage (NCBI taxonomy): Eukaryota > Metazoa > Platyhelminthes > Trematoda > Plagiorchiida > Dicrocoeliidae > Dicrocoelium > Dicrocoelium dendriticum. The sequence continues at coordinate 3,123 of CALYDF020009180.1, forward strand.
TACATTCGAGCTGCCGTTAGTGGGAGAATAGGCGGAGATCACCAAAAGCACGCTTATGGGCTCGATGTCTGCTAACCTGGTAGTAGCCACGTAGCCTACTAGCACAGAGACGGCTGTCGATTAGGAGCCATTCAAGGAGGGCGGGCTCAGCTCTAGAACTGAACGCAATCCCAACATCAGGTTGCCCGGAAGCGGAAGACTCAGCGTCACCAGATAGGTGGAGATGAAAACGGGTGAGGGGGTGGATTGGTGACGGTAGCTGGTAGACTGCGTTTGAGTCCTGAAGTTGTGTCTCAGTCAGGCAGCAGAAATCAGTTGCAAGAGTTTCTAAGGGTTGTGCTGTTCCCGCTTGTTGTCCGGTCTGCAATAGAGTGCGCACATTCAGCGTTGCTAGCGACGATGGTGCTTCCCTGTGAAGCACTAGGTGGCTGAGTTGGCGGATCTTGATCGGACGAATTCGTCGCTGAGGACACAGTTATTCACTGTCGAGGAATCAGCTAATGAAATGGGTGGATGATACAAAGGTTGGATTGGTAACTGAGCGACGTGTGCTTGTAAGGCTGGTGTAGTAGAAGGTGCGTAGATCATCGTGAGTGCAAGAACGTGTGTGCGTTTCCTTGGTTCGTTAGTAGGCGAAATTCTACCTGGTTGCGTAAGCCGAATTAAGCAGTTGTCTTAAGGGACCACCCCGAGCCCTTGGATAAATAGCTTTTCCACAAGGCAGCAGATCGAATTCAGGGAATCGCGCTCATTGGGAACCGGTGACAGATTTCTCGGTTCATACACCTTTCGTTTGATCAGTGCCAAACAAGGGCCTAATCCCTCCCACAAATACAACAGCAAACTATTGGAGTACAATCTTCCATCGGAGGGAATGAAGTGGCAGGGACATTTGGTGGCGATTCACATCCGCCACGTCACTGGATTGTTAAGCGGACATTTCTGGTTTTTTATGGGAGAACAATTGCCAGGCGAAAACCCACCCCGTCCTGGTACACTGCCGCCGAACCATTCGCTTGCACGGGAATAACCCGACCCACGCAAGAGGCATAACGAGGAGGTTGCTCGGTAAGACAGCCCCAACTTCCCCATCATCATCGTCATCGTCATCACTATACACCTTAGCTATAGGTAAAAAGCACCTCAGCTACTGTGCCGCAGTGCATAAGGAAAGAAAAAAATCTACTACAGGTGCACGCCGGCTGCGCTACCAGTATCGGATGGGCATCATTCCGGAAAGCTACCAGTCGGCTACTGTGCGGTAAAACTTTTATAAAGCAACATTTATATTATGTTAAGAAATGAGATTGCGACTGAAGGGGGAGGCTAAGAGAGATGAGGAGGGACAACGTAACTCACAACACGAACCCCACTGAGATCAGCTCCTAGCCATGTCAGCAAGTGTATTCAGCCAAACGTGTTCATCGTTTTTTGGACACCAACTAGGGAGCCGATAGGCTTCAACTGAGACCAAGATCGAAGTAAGGACATTCACTGCTCTCGACCAAGTCATATACTGGCCACCTCCCCTCTTCTTTCATCCATAACCCCGGCCTGCGAACAACGTATCGCTGGAGTCGCTAGGCTGGCGTGCACAACACGTGGCCGTGTCATCAGAGCCTGGTGCGTGAAACAACGGTTCTGAGAGGTTCATTACCCTTCCTGTACCTTAAATAAGTCATCGAACACGCTCGTTGCACACGCGGTGTTCCCCAGGATGTGAGTCAAACTGCAAAAGATTCGGTGGTTGAACGTAACTAGCCTCCTTATGTCTGCTGATCTAAGGGGCCAAGTTTCACATCCTTACTAGAGAGTTGAGTGGATGGCTGCATTGTACACTGTACCCTTCAGGGAGGGAGTGGTGTCGCGCCGCCGCCATAGGTGGCAAAGGTCAGCAAAAGCGCCTCGAGCTTTTGCTATACGGTTCGTGATCTCATCTTCCATCCCAAGGGCGCCGATATAACTTCAGAGGTAGTTGTAGTTTTGAGCGGCTTCCAGCTGATCCCCTCCAAGAGTCAGCGCAGGAAGCGGTCCTTGTCAATCTCGGAGGAAACCTTGGCACGTCGAGGATGTAAAGCGTGGCCCGAAACGGCTGACAGCCAGTGCCCATCTGTTCAGCGCCGCTTGACAATTTTGGCAGCTGTCGAAAATTAGGGCAAGATAGTCAGCTTATTTCATGTCAAAAAGTCGTTCGCCTGGGAGCAGCTCCACACCTTCAAAGTAGTATCCTTTGAATGCCATCCCCATGACTTTGTCAATGGGGATTGCAAGAAATAAGCGTGCATCTTCACACAAGGGAAGTAGTCGCTCACCGTTGTCATACGGGAGCCTACACCATGTTCGACGCCCAGATGCAGTTCATCAGTGTAACATTTCCCAAGTTGAGCGTTCAGATATCCAGCCAGCAATACAGTGTCCGTGCATTCGCTGTGGTGAAGGAGCTCGTTCAGTTGACGATGGAAGTTGTCTTTTACCGATTCATCGTTACAGTTTACGCGAGCGTAGGCAAGGATCACGAATAGACACCTTTTAGTCCCACGCGAGGTTGAAGCTTTGAACGAGTCAACAAATCGGACAGTACCCATACGGCTACTGGGTTGGATGCAAACAACTAGAGTAGCTTCAGCCCGGGGACTTATCAACATCCTCAGCAACAACAGTACATCAGCCATGTGAACTGATGCTTCGCTGCCATACAACCATGAGGACCTATGAAATAAAGAATTAGAAGTAGGAGAGAAGGGGGACTTACCTGAAAACCTTAATGCCCTTAGCAAATACTCAGGGCCAAGGCGCCAACACCAGCTGGCTATCGTGCAAAGATAAGGCGGCATCGGCGAGACAGCTTCCTTGCGGCTTTCACTGCCACGCGTCATAATCAGCCATTACCCCGCAGATAACTCAGCACCAAACACACTTTAAACCGGCAATACGACTAGGAGACAGCAGCAGACGCGTTACTGGTCTCGATTGTGAGCCGCATCGTATAAAGTCTCGAGCCAAGCACAAGGCGAGTCACGTGGACTCCAGCCCGGAAGGCGAGACAGACCAACGGCACCCAGTTTGGTCGTCAGTGACTTCATTTCCCGCTGCCAAGTCAACTTCTGTCCACCTCGAGCCTTGCGCCACCCTACACCTGGCAGAGTAAATAAGGCCCTCCTAGGTAAGCGGTGACCAGGCATGCGTAGCACGTGCCCGAGCTAACACAACTTATTCAGTGCTAACTGTTGTTCTAGGGAGCTAGCTTGAGCATCACCACCTAGTACTCGCCTACGCACATCATCGTTGCGGACACGCTGGTGCCATCCGACACCAGCAATGTTTCGCAGACAACGATGATCAAAGACTTGAAGGCACCTCAGATCTTCAGACCGAAGGGGCCAAGTCTCACTACCATAGAGCAGAAAGGCCCTCACTGTGGCCTTGTATACACGGCCTTTCAGACGGAGGGAAACTCCCTTCTGTCACCAAAGATGCCGCAGGTTCAAGTAGGTAGTTCTGGCTTTTGCAATGCGTGAGCTGACGTCAGATTCTATGCGCCCTCATCGCTGATGCAGCTGCCAAGATAAGTGAAATCATCAACCACCTCGAGTTCCTCGTTAGCAAGGGTCAAGGGGTCATAAAGTGGCTGGTGGTCCTGCAGCAACACTTTGCACTTTGAAGGTGCGAAGTGCATACCAAATAATGGGACCAGTTTAGACAGGCTATTCAGCGTTGATTGTGCCGCCGCAACATCGTCGAAAAGCAAGACGATATCGTCCGCATAATAAAGATCAACTAACATTTCACCAGGCAGCACTTTAACGCCTACATCGTGAGATTCCGCAAAGGAACACTCCATGATAGAATCCACGACGAAATTGAACAAAAATGGGGAAATCGGACAACCCTGACGAACGCCACTTGTAGTCGCAAAGCTATGCGAAAGGTCACCGTAGATCCTGACGCGGCCTGTAGTGTTCGAGTATAGAGCACGCAGGATGCATACATATTTCGTGGGAACACCTTTCCGCGCAAGTATTTCGAACAGAATCGATCGATCGACTGAATCGAACGCACTCTTGAAATCGAGGAACACAGCTATTGTCGGTCTGCGGTATGCGTGGCGCTGATCTAGCACCTGAAACAGAGTGAATATATGGTCTATACAGCCACGTCCCTGGCGGAAACCGGCCTGCTCTTCCTTAATCCGAGATTCCTGTTCCCCAGTGAGGCGACGAAGGAGATTCGAGGTCAATACTTTTGTCACAACTGGCGTTAGGCTAATACCCCTCTGATTAGAATAGTCTGCGCGACTGCCCTTCTTGTATATTGCCACTATACTCGATTCGCGCCAATTAGCCGGGACAGTCCCTTTCTTCCAGATTCATTCGAATAGAGAGGTCAGTGCTTTGAAGATGTCCTCAGCTCCATCCTTAAATAGTGCGGGTTGCAGAGAACCCGGGCCAGCGGCAGGAAAACGATTGAGGGCTGTGATCGCGTTTCGGTCCCCGGCCTCCGACGCAGGCTCTAAACTAACCGTCCATGGCCCGTTCTGCATCACCTGAGTAGGAAGAGGTCCGGGAACAAGGGGCCAGCTGAACTGATCTTGAAAGTGTTCCGCGCAATGAGCCATACGGCGCTCCTTATTATGCATCAGCGCACCCGCACTGTCTCTGATTATCTCACTGACTCCTGGTTTTCTGGGACCTGTGGTGTGAATAAGCTGGAAGAGCTTGCGGTAATTGCCTACTGCTCCTGCCTCCTCCATTTCTTGAGCCCTACTGGTCCACCACGCTTCCTTGCCAGCACGTAGTATCCGCTTTAGTTCACGCCTAATAGCCCGTCTGGTCACATTGTGTTCAGAGTCAGCCGGGAGGTGTCTTCGAGATTCCAACAGGTGCGCCGACCTCTCGGATATCCAGTGACGGGTGCGGTGACGATGGATAGTGCCACAAGCAGATACTCTTGCGTCGTGCATGGCGACCGCGATCCTATTCCACTGAAGCTCAGTGTCATTAGGACAAAACAGCGAGAGTTCGGTATGCAGTGCTTCTTGATAGGCTTGCCCGACCGAGGGCTGCGACAATCTCCGTTGCCAATCGGAGGGGACGCTTGGTACGCCTCCCGCTAAGGTTCATGCAGAAACGACAGCGTACCAAGACATCATTAGAGTCGACACAGCTACTCCAGTACGAGCGGCAATTCAGGATGGAGCCACGCCATCTGTAACTTATCGCTATGTGGTCAATTTGGGTCCATCGCTGGCCAGCTACAGGAGGACGCCAAGTGGCACTTCGGCGCCCACTGTGTATAAAAGCAGTGCTACTAAGAAACAACTGGTGCACCGTACACCGTTGCAGCAGACGCTCACTGCTGTCAGTCCGTTCGGAGTTAAGTCCATACTTACCACCCAGCTGAGCTTCTGAAGAGCTCAGACGCCCTACTTGTGCGTTCATAACCCCCGTAAGTACTAGAATATCTGAACTAGTAGCACTGCGTAGTAGCGCGTTCAGTTCGTCATAGAATGTGTCCTTGACAACATCTGAACTGCAGTCGGTGGGAGCATAAGCGGAAATCACAAACAAACAGCGTTTTGTACTATTTCGTGAATCAACCTTAGCTGATGTCGTCAAACGGGCTGCACATAAACGGCTGTTCACCGGGATCCAATCAACTAACGATGGCACAGCGTTGAAGCTGAGAATGATGCCTAAACCAGCTTGACGCGTGAGTGCTGCATCGGCGTCTCCGGATGCGTGCAACCAATGACGAGAGTATAAACCGGGTGCAGTTAATTCAATAACCCCCTTAGGGTCATTGATCCTAGTTTCGGACACACAACACACATCAATACACAGTGTGTCCAAGGTGCGTGCGAGTGCAGCCTGTTGACCTGTTTGTCTTAGAGTGCGAACGTTGAATGTCGCCATGGAAACGGGACAGCGTGGCCTTATAAGGGACTTTTGCCGATAGGAGTCCGATAAGTGCGGTGGGATGGTGGCTGCAGATGGTTCTACTCCAGTAGCACTTCGGTTGCTGTCAATTAAGCTGGGAATTATAGAAGGAATGTTAGTAATGGGGGCCGGGATGGGAGTAAGAGAAAAAGGTGGAAAAGAAAGAAGGGAGGCGCCAGCAGTAGCATGTTTTCGCTTATCTGCCCTGTTGTATGTAGCAGATAAGGCAACCTTTGAAAATCAGCGCGACGGCCGCTGCGGGATGAAGTTTATGTTTGAGGAAAATGTCATGGTTGTATGTGGGCTGAGATACTGCCAGGGCGCCCAGATCTAGACAGGAGGACGCTTAGGGTCATCATCCAAAGCCTTTGGCTCAAAAGCTAGTCCGCAAGGCAGCGGGAAGGTGGCAAGGATTTAGTTTTACAGAAATGGACGCCATCCCATTTCAAACCCCCAACCTGGAGGACCAGGAGACTGAGTTTGTCTGACCTCTCACCATTGACCAAGCTGGTAGGAGTAGCTCTCAAGATGCTCGGAGGCATCACCCAGTATAGCTCAATGGGTCAATGAGGTACGCAAACCGTCGCACCAGGTTTAGGTCCAGTCTCGTTGCGTCGGACAGGGGACTCAAATCAATACCAATACGCGTTTGGCTGGTACTCGAAAGTGCATCTTCTCCGGATAGGCTCAACGAGGAAGCCCTGCTGGTGTCACCTGAAGGGGATCGAAAAGAGAGCACAGAGCTAGAGTCTTGCAGGCGGGTTTCCGATATGCAGCAGTTATCCATCAAGAGGGACACTATATTGCGGGCAAGTGCTTCCTGTTAACTGATCCGTATTAATGTGCGTACATTTAGGCATGCCCAATCTGAGGTAGGAGCAAAGGCGCCAAATGGAAGCCGATGAACTGGGATTGACCGCTTGGTTGAACATAGACTGTCGACAGGGCATGAGTGACGCATTGCATTTACATATGAGTTGAAGCTAGAAACTAAACTCCTATTAACACAACCTGGAGGAGGGCCAAGAATTGGGGGGTTTAAAATGGGGGCGGGGGAAGAATGAAGTTGGAACGGGGCGATAAGTGGGAAAAAGCCAAAGACGGGTAATAAGAAGATGGGAGGGCTTGAGTAGTCGCATCCAAACCCCTATCTACCCTGCTCAATGCAGCAGATAGTGCGCTGTTTATTATCCTCTGCAACCGCCAGAGCAACAAGAAATAGGCTAAGGAATAAAATACTACTACTAGTAATAATATTAATAGTACTAATGCTACTAATAATAATAATACCAATAATCATAATGTATCAGCTGTGCACCGTAACTGCGCTTCGCTGCCGAGCGACCACAGCCAGTCGCGTGCGGGCTGAGTATATCGCAATGAACCCCACCCATACGTCGATTCGGACTGGTGACCTTATATGGTTGCAAACCAGGCGTGCAGACCATTTGGCCACCGGCAAGATACTGTCAGGTTGCCCAGGTCTAGATAGCAGAACTATTAGGGCTCTCAACCAAAGGCTTTGGTTTCTAAAGTGTGACCGCAAGTCATCGGGTGTGGCAGTGGGCTACAAGAAGTCCGTTTTGAGGAGTAAGGAACCGCCCCCATTCCAACCCCAACCTGGAGGATCAGGAGACTGAGTTTGTCTGACCTTTAACCATTGACCAATGGGAAATGAGTGACTCTGAAGACGTAAAACCACCACCCAGTATAACTCAATGGATCGCTGTGGCACGCAAGCTATGACACCACGTAAAGGTCCAACCTCATTGCGATGGTCAACTTCTCTATGGATTATTACGATTAAAATTGCAAATGCTGGACAAGTCTAGTAGGATGGTTAGGGTGAAATTTGCAAGTTGAAGACACGATACCGGTTAAATAAGGTGCACATTATCAAAATCCCCCAGAGGTTTGCAATAACGGATGTAAATACTCCTGCTTGAACAATAAGGGATATGGA
>CALYDF020009181.1:0-11002 GCA_944474145.2 Dicrocoelium dendriticum
CCCCGTATCTACTCTGCAAGCACTATGCAAACTTAATCGGCATGAATTCTAATTATCATGCAAATACAATGAACAATGAATTTATACGGGTTAAGAAGTCTTGCTTTACAAGCCTCGTTGGATAATTGCAGAGGATATCAACATAACAATAATGATGATAAGAATATTAAAATAGTTATTATTTTAAGAATGAAAATAAGGACTTATCGTTTGCTTCGTTTTAGTCCTGCGATCCTCTTATATTCACAGCACCCACAGTTAACAACAAATAATTCCATGGTAAACTCCATGTGTAGGATGGAGACATAGTGTTAAGTAACAAAGTGTAAGTGGGCGAGTGCATCGTCCAACCGTCTTTTAAATATTGTTAGTGTCGGTGCAGAGACGACCGATTCTGGGAGAGCATTCCACGGGTGACAGACACGGATGGAAAAGAAATTTCTGCGGCACTCCAGACGACTGTATTGTTCTGTAAGTTTTAATGGGTGGCCCCTCAGGTTTGTATTGCTACTGAGTTGCAGTAAAGGGCGGCACACATGATGTGGGTCTCGCAGGATCAAGTATGTCATAATCAGGTCGCCTCGTAGCCTGCGATAGCTTCCACTGAACAATCCTAGTCGTCGCAGCCTCTCCTGGTAGGACCGATTGCGTATTCCAATTACGTTCTTGGATGCCCGGCGTTGTGGCTGCTCCAGTGCCTTAAGGTCATGTTTCAGCCATAGATGCCAGGCTTGAATTGCATATTCGACATGGGGGCGAAAAAACGCATTGAGCATTTGTCGAAATATGGAGCTGTTTATTTGTCCAAACGCCCGCCTCAACAGCCCAACTTGTTGGTTCCCGGTCTTCGAGGCCTTTTCGGATTGCCTGGAGCAACCTAAGTCATCATGAACCAGAACACCCAAGTCACGTTCGAGAGTTGATTGTTGTAGTACGTCCGTTCCGAGTCGGTCTGGGTAGCTGCTTTGATGTCGGATGGAAAGCACCTTGCATTTACTGACGTTGAAATGCAATAAGTTTTGGGTCGACTATTGATACACCGTATTTAAATCACTCTGAAGCACATGTTGGTCGGTGTTCGTATCGATCCTGCGCCAGATCTTGATGTCGTCGGCAGACATTAGGAAGTTTGAAGCGATTCCCTGTGCAAAGTCATTATAAACACCAAAAACAAACGTGGACCTAGAACCGAGCCTTGCGGCACACCACACTCGACTTGTATGGGGTCCGATAAAGAGCTCCGAACTCTGACCACTAAGTACCGTTGAAGTAGAAAGTTGGCGATCCAGCTTAAAAGAGGGTCGCTGATCCCGTAATGCCTCCTTGGAAAAATCCAGGTAGACCACATCAAGACCTTCTCCAGCGTCAGCTGCCTCGGTCCAACTACTGCGTGCAATTAGTAAATTCGTTGTACATGACCGCTGTCGACGGAAACCGTGCTGTTCAGGAGTGATGAGGTTGCAGTTTTCCAGATAGCACACCAGTGCATCGGCAACTATGGATTCCATGACCTTGGAGAGTATAGGAAGAAGGGTTACTGGGCGGTAGTTGGAGGGATCAGTTCTGCTTCCACCGTTGTGAATCGGGCTTATTATTCCAAGCTTCTACATGGCGGGAACTTGGTTCTGGTCTAAGCAGCACTGGAAAACTGAGCTAAATGTCCTGCCAGTTGGTTTGCTGCTGCTCCCAATGCCTCAGGACGAATGGCGTCGACACCGGGCGAGCTGTGTTTACGTAGAGAAGTCAGCTTTTGCAATACAGCTTCTGCGGAAAAAGGGATGTGGGTTAGTCCTGGTGAGCAGAAGACAAAGCTTGTTAGATCGCTTGGTGGCAAGACCCTTTGAAACGTGGGGACATATTGCATCTGCAGCGCGTTTGCAGCTTCCACAGCCGTTCTTGTTGGGCCATCAGCCGCCTTGAGTGGAGGAAAGCCTCGCCTCACCTTTCGTAGGCTATTAACGTGCTTGTACAGCAGTTTGTGGTTAGCACTGAAGGTTTTTTGCGATGTTCTGCTGATAGGCGGCTTTGTCTTCTCTTAACAGTTGAGTGCAGTGGTTACGTTGGGCTACGTAGTTGTCCCAAGTTTCTGGTGCTGGAGCTTCTCTGTACAATCGCCATGCTGCGTTGCGTACTGTCATCCATTTTCGAGTTCTACTCCTGACGAAAGAAACTGATCTGCACTTATTGCAAGCTTTTATCGCTGAAGTTTGTGCAATCAGCTGACTGAATGTTTTGACGAACTCGTGCCAGGCGACTTCCGGGGGTTCTTCTTCCAGGAAAGACCATGTTGTGGCGCTGACTAGCTGGGCGAGTCGGTCGTAGCTTGTGATGGTTCGCACAGTATCATCGTTATCATTCAGATATTCTGCATAGCAGACGAAGTTGAAACTGATGACTACGTGATCACTGCGACCCAACGGGCAGTCTAAAACCAACGCATCAATCATATGCTCCTCATTGGTAAGCACAAGATCTAGCACAGATGGCCTGTTACCAGTTCTGAATCGAGTGGGCAAAGTGACGTAGTTGTAAAGTGGAACAGTAGTTACTAGATCTTGTATATCCGTTTTGAATTGTTCTCCGATCCTTGCAGGGGCTTCTAAACAATGTACGTTGAAATCAAACATGATAAGAATGTGAGTGTACTTGTGTTGTAAACTGCACCTTAAAGCAGCCATTAGGTGGTAGTCGGTTTCGGGTGTTGAGTTAGGGGCGCGGTACACCAAGATAATAAGGCAAGCGTCCCTGCCTTTTAACTGCAACCGGCACCAAAGAGAGTCGGGGAAATGCCAGTCTGAATCCTCCACGGCTTCGCACTGTAAGTCGTTTCGGTAGTACAGGATTACCCCTCCTCCATTTGTGAGCCTATCGTTCCGGATCAGCGACATGCAGGGTAGCGACACCTCAGCGTCCGTCATTCCCGTGTGCAACCATGTCTCGGTGATACCAGTGACATCATACGAGCCGGAAGCTTGGCGATCTTTCAGTTCAGCCAGTTTGTTAGAAAGTCCCTGAGCCTGTGTATACAAGCAGGTCAGTTTCTCGGTCTCTAGGAGCCCGCAGAGAGGTGAAGCTGTCAAGTGTGGGAGAATGCCGACCGATGGGAGGTCGGCAGTTACTCGTTTTTTGATGGGACAATGATACCTCGTTTGCAACTTGATTCGGCCAGAGTGCGTCCGAGCCTTCGTTTAGACCTACGTCAGAGTCAATTAAAGCAGCAGTCAAGTTACACTTCTGTATATTCGTCAGGATGCTTTCTGATTCAGTTGCTTTAATACTTTAGCTGTGCAAAGTGTTTGCGACCTTTAACCGAATTTCGGAAGGAAGATGTTTCTGATTTCTCCGCCATCGATCCAAAACATCCTTTGCTTGTTGCTCTGATTGAACCACAAGTTTTAGGATTCTAGGGCCGCATCCTCTATAATTCGATGAGAGAGGTATCCTAGTGAGCGATAGTGCCACAACATTATCCAAAGAGTGTTTCGCGAATGAAGCACCACTGTTCTAAATCATGCTTTCCGGTTTCTTGAAAATCGTTAGAAGGATGTTCTGGCACGCCATGTATGAAGACTGTATTTAGGCGGTCTTGCTTGCTGTGCCCTTCCTCGGTGTTTCGTTTTGGTTGTCGCACGCTCCAAGGGACATCAGGATAGATACGTATCCCACAGGATTCGTGTTTTAGCGCGCTTGCGGAGAGCAAAACATTTTCCACGTCGGTGGAGGATTCTAGCGTTACTCGAATAAGTCTGGGTTCACCATAGTGTGGCGAGTTCGGATGACGAGTAATTCGTAACAAGTTTATTAGCTTGGCATTGATACTCATCTGCATACACAATGAGTTACATTGGTCTTGGTCGTCTGATAACTTATCCCGCAATGTGATGGCGGTAAATTCAGGGACATTTGAGCATACAACAGTTCGGGCACTGTTGTTGGATCCCTTTTTAATCGATCTACAAGGTATGGTACTCATTTGTCCTGACTTGTTGACAAGTGATTGCTTGCTCTTTTTCTCTCTATTTGCGTTAACCGTGTTTACAATGGAAGAGGACGCAACGGCGGCCTCTCGGTGGACCCTTGCAGCAATCTCTGCATATGTAACTGTGCAAAACGCCGCCTCAGCGTAATTCACCGAGCTTTGGTTGCGTCAGTCAACAAAGGCTTGGGATCTCATCTCCAAAACCGAAACATATTTGCACTCAGAGGTTAGGTACATCGCAATCTTGGTTAAGGGAATATCACTGCTCTGAAAGCATCGTCCCAAGAAGGAAGGTGATGTTATCCTATAAAATCGAAACGACTTACAATGAGAATCATTACATGATCCAGAGATGCAGTTCACCAAATCACCATAGGGCAATTTGCCTCTAAGGAATGACTCCAGAGATGGATTCCAGCCTAATATCAGTACTGACAGGAAGCGTATTCCTAACAGTTACGTTCTTATCTCCGGCAATTTCAGCTGCCACGACCTGGATGCCTCATCATCACCCAGCAAAATCCTGAAGGCCGAACTGCAACATCTCATCACAATTATTCCACTGTACACTAACATAACTTCACCTACCGGGTACAGCGCTGTTAACAAACTATCATTGCTAGCCCTCTTAATTACAAATGACGGACACATGGTCGACAGGACATAAATAGATTCCCTACCAGGGATAAGTGATTACGTCACCATACTTTATAACCATGCGTGTTGCACTGAGCATCCGGCGAACCACACTGAACGAAGACGTGTCATCAAACGAGACCAAACCCTGAACGATCAAGTTAAGACAACTCATTGAGAGTTCTTGAAAGTTAACTCGATTGACAGTGCCTGGATTCAGTTTGCTAGACTTCTCCGCAATCTGATCGTAAATGCTTCATAACCTAAGAGGTTTCGTTCCCCAATCTATGGTTGCTCATCAGAACAATGGAACAATAGAACAATGATATATTACGGGTAAAAAAGCGTTGATTAACAAGTCCCGTAGGATAGAAATTATTGTGAAAACCACCCACAAGATAAAGTGAAAAGCGTTGTGGTGGACTCGCCATGGATTTATGTGGAATAGCATAGATGTTGGCGAATTAAACATATAAATCCATAAATCCATTGGTTAGGCATTTGGCAAGACACCGGTTGAGTACGTTTTGTAGCCCCTGGCTAACAAGTCATAAAATGAAATGTAAGTGAGACAATGCATCGTCAACACGTTTTCTAAATATCGCCAGTTTGGGAGCAGAGACGATATAATTAGGGAGGGCGTTCCAAGGCTGGCACACGCGGAGAGAAAAGAAATTTCTACGGCATTCAAGCCGGCTATACTGAATTGTCAGTTTCAGAGGGTGACATCTTAGTTTAGTGTTGTGGTTCAATTCCAGCAGCGGACGACAAATGTGGTTTGGGTTCTTCAGCATCTTGCAAACCATTATGTGATCCCCCCGCAAAAGCCGATATCGACTACTGTACATTCGTGGAGATTTCAGTCTATGATGATAGGACAAATGAAAGAGGCTCCTGACATTCTTGGTTGCTCTTCGTTGGGGAATCTCGAGAGCAATGAGATCCTGTTTCTGCCACGGCTGACACGCCTGAATAGCATATTCAACGTGCGGTCGTACGTAGACGTTAAGCATTTGGGGAGATATTGAGGGTTCAAACCGATCGAAGGATCTGCGAACAAGGCCGAAGTGTTGATTGCCGATTCTCGTCGCCTTCTCTGCTTGTTTCGAACACCCGAGATCTTCCTGTACCAATACACCCAGGTCTCGCTCCTGAGAAACCTTCGCCAAGGTGTGCTCTCCAATCTTGTAAGCGCTCACCGGCTAGTGACGCAGATGCATCACTTTGCACTTAGCCATGTTCAATTGAAGCTTGATCCACTTTGACAATTCGTAAATGCGATCTAAGTCACGTTAGAGCAGATTCTGATCTGGCTTGTTACCAATCCCCCGCCATACCTTGACATCATCGGCGAAAAGCAGAAAATTTGAGGAGATGACTCTTGCCAGGTCGTTGATAAACACCAGGAATAAACGCGGTCCCAACACTGAGCCTTGTGGGACACCACATTCCACCTCAATTGGGTTAGAAAGTGATCCCCTAACACGTACTTGAAGCTTTCGTTGGTAAAAGAAGTTGCCAATCCAACCAAGTACAGGATCACCGATTCCATAACTCTGTAGTCTTTGAAGTAGGATGCGGTGATCTAGGCGGTCGAAAGCTTTGGATAAGTCCAGATATATGAAGTCGACTCCGACCCCATCATCGGACACTTCCGTCCAGCTACCTCGTGAAATAAGTAGGTTGGTGGTGCATGACCGGTGTTTTACAGAAGCCATGCTGTTCCGGTACCAAAATGTTGTATTTTTCTAGGTAGTCCATTAAAGCCTCGGCGAAGACTGCTTCCATCACCTTCGCGAGCACAGGGAGGAGAGTCACTGGACGATGGTTTGCAGGTTCGGAACGGCTACCGCCTTTAAAAATAGGGGTTATAATGCCACACTTCCACATAGTGGGGAAGTAGAACTCTCAACTGCATGTCTTTAAGGAATGGAGCTTAGCACAATTACAGAACCCGCCTTGGTCCCAAAACCTGGAACGGATGCGTGACCAATTGCAACCAATTAATATGCTTGTCCGTGAGGAGAAAGTAGCTCACAACCAACATTCGGTATATAAATTTACCAACAAATGCAATCATACGTATAAGCATGTTAAACCCACTCGGAAAGTGAGGCACGTTATCCACCCACTTCATAGGAATTCGGACTGGCACACAGCGTTGAAGCAGCAGGCACTGCTCTAGGGATGTAGGATGCCTGGACCTCCAAACGAGATGTCCGCCACCGTTACACACCTACCTTCATAGTCCCAATTTCAACGCACTGACATCGCGTTTCTAGTCCCATCTGTGATCTCACTGCGCGCCTACAATTATCCCGAAATAGACGACATTCACCCGAGGGCGAGAAACGTAGCAGCAACAGTGCTGGTTGAGGCACCATCGCCTTTGTTCAAAAATGCTTAGATGGGCAAACTGTGAGTACCATGTAGAAACATAGCATAATAAAGTCACTGTTCAAACTGGGAGTTGCTCGGATCCCACAAACCATCGTCCAGTGGTCCTTCTTCCTGTATCCTCAAACGTGATGGAAGCAAACATCAATCAGTATTTAGTCGATCGTCTAGCAAGCCACAGCATCATGGCACATGAATAGGGACTTTTCCGCAAAACTGTTGATGCATGCCAAATATACTGATTTCACGCAAAAATTGGAAGGATTCGGTAGACAAAAGGAGAGGGACCGACGTCATTTACCTCCAATCTATAAAGCCTTCGACAACTGCATTCTGCTTCACTGGCTCGACAGCTCTTGCATTCCTTATCCTTTTCTTAGGTGAATCAGAGCGTTTCTGCAGAAGCAGCAACTGCAGCTTAGCTTTCGCAGTGTATTGTTTAGTCTGATTCATCTACAATTCGGAATTCCGCGAGCATCAGTCCTGGAGCCGCGTCTGTTTCTCTGGTTCATTAATAACCCTACGCGTTTGAGTGGCTCGGACTTCTTGCTTCTCGCAGATGATGTTAACATGTGGCGGGCAATCGCCGACTAAGGTGATCCCAGTGCACTTCAACAAGGTCTTGACAAAGCGTATGGGTCCTCACTTCACAATGTGTTCCAGTTTAAGTTGTTAATCTCTAAGGTGGTCCACATTCGGTACCAGCCGAAGTTCATCCGCAAGCTTGGAGACCATGTCCTGCAAGTAGCAAGGCACGAGCGTGACCTTACGGTAGTAATCCATGATGATTTGGGCTGCTCAGAACAGTTCGAGAAGGTGTCAAAGATTGGAAACACACGTTGTCATCCTGCAGAGGGCATTCGGGCGGTTTGATCCGTCTGTCTGTTTGCAGTTGCTAAACACATATGTACAGCCTCATGTGGAATAAACAATTCCACCCTGGCATCCCTGGCACAAGTAAGAATTTGAAACATTTAAGACTCCACAGCAAAGAACATTGAACATGTCAAAGGGTTTTTCCACCATCCATGTCAACGAAGGCTGAGGGTTCAATGGTTGCACAGCGGTCAGTGTCGGTGCCTACCCGGCGACCTAATGATGGCCCATCAGCGTTTGAGAAACCCAAAATATGTCTTCCGCCAAGCGCTTCAACAGTCAAAACACGAATTTGAGAAATCGCCAGCACTAGTTTGCCATGCAATCTATTCGGGTAGAATGAATACTGAATAGTGTATTATAGAGCAAGTAGAAATGGATTCTGTACAACTCTTTCGAAATATGGCGGAAAAGGTTATAAGAGTTGTCAACCGTAAATATCATTGTCAAGCTCATGTAATATTTAAAATATTCGAAGTAGGATATTTCAGGATTAACAAATGTGATAAGTCATCGTAAGTGTGCAGTCGTTCTCTGAATCGAATAGAGGCAAAATACAAATCTAACAACGTTTTGAATTGTTGCACACATGTTGCCTCAATCACATGTTCGGGCAAACTATTCCAAATGTTTACCACTCTCCGTTCGAAGCACAGTGGGTGGGGAACACATTTCACGTCGGGCGCGACAAGTTTGTATATGTGTCCGCGTGTGCTGCATGGCTCTGGTAAATGCAGTATTGGCCTTAGCATGGGGAACTCACCAAGATGTAGAATACGGTAGGTCATATTGAGGTCGACTCGCACCCGACGGTAGGACAAGGTGTAGCGTCCTAGTTTCTCGCACCGGTCTTTATACCCAAAGCCACGTAAACTCGGGATGAGCCTGGTAGCAACGTGTTGGACCCGTTCGTTCTTTTGTGCCTCGCCACGGGTAATCGGAAAGTAGGCGGGCGAACCGTACTCTAGCATTGGTCTAATGATAGAAGAGAACAGGCGAGTGGCAACCTCTTCAGACCATGTGCCGAAGCTACATTTGAGCGCCCAAAGCATGCGCAGTCCGTTCCGATATAGCCTGTTCGTGTTGTCCACGGACTTCAAATCGTAGCGTGAGAGTACACCCAGGTCCTTCACGGAGGGGGTGGGATATAGCGTTTGGTCGTCAAGGGTGTAGCTTCGGCCGTCTGCACCCTTCCCCATGCTCATAAATACCGACTTGGCTGGGTTGACCGGGAGAAGAACTTCTGCAGATCATGTGGATAAGCGGTTGAGATCTTGCTGAGTTAGGCAACAGTCATCGGGAGCGTCGATTTCTCTCCAAATCTTCATGTCATCCGCAAACAAGGCACACGGCGACCGGAGAAGCTGCGGTAGATCGTTGATGTGGATCAGGAACAGAGTGGGCCCCAGCACAGTACCTTGAGGCACGCCACTTGTAGAGGGGTACCAGTCAGTTAGATGGTCGTCCACCTGTACCCTCCACTTTCGTCCAACAAGAAAGTCGCGGATCCACCGGTGCAGTGAGCCATCGACGCCACACATGCTGAGTTTGTGAAGGAGAACCTCATGACTAACCTTGTCGAACGCTTTACTGAAATCGATGAATATCACGTCGACGGACTTCCCCTTGTTTATTGCCTTCAACCACTGATGCCTCGTCACAAGCAGGTTAGTAATGCATGAGCGACCTTGCATAAAACCGTGCTGTGCGGGCGCCAGGACCTCGATTGACTGTAGCAACTGCAGCAATCCCTTCTTCACGCTTTTCTCAGCAACCTTTGCCAAAATAGGTGTCAGACAAATTGGCCTGTAATTGTCTACTTTGCTAAGGTTGCCGCCTTCCGGAATAGGCTTCACCACCGCACATTTCCAGTCAACCGGCAACGTACCTTCGGACAGCGACCTGTTGAAAAGTTTAGTCACGACAGGAGAGAGGATGATTGAAAGTGACTTGAGAACCAGTGGGTGAAACCCATCAGGTCCGGCAGGTTTGGTGCCGTCAATGTTGGCGAGTAGTTGAGCTACCTCTTCAATGCCGCAATGCAGACTATCGAGTTCGGTAAAACGGTACACGTCGTTCTCGGAACAGACACCTAGTTATTCGCAAATACAGAAGCGAGGTGCGCAGCCAACGCGGACGCACGCTCAGTGCTGGAGGTTAGGGGCTGTGCATCCGTGCCATCCAGCACTGGCACATCACCTGCCGGCTTCAGGCGTCGCTTCACGTATGCAAAGGTTCTCTTTGGGGCGGTCTTCGCGGCTAATGCGAGCTGCACTTCAAAGTGTCGGCGTTTATTCTTTTTCGCACTGTTGCAGAGGTTCCGCTGACATTTATACCCTTCGTAATCACTGGCAGAGCCAGAGAGAAGGAATTTGTCCCACAGTCTGCGCCGCCTCCGAGCCAGGTTTCCATACTCCTTATCAAACCAATGAGGCTTAATCGGTCCAACCTTTCGACATTTCAATGGCACAAATTGGGAACACAATGATGTCAATCTCTCTTTTATAAATATCCAACAATCTTCCACAGATGCAACTTGTGACAGAAACCAATCCAGTTGGCTCGCGGCTCGAGCTAGACCATCGAAGTCCGTTTTCCAGTAGTTGGGAGCTGGTTGCAGCGGATGTGAATACGGCAAAGATAATTCCATATCAGCTATGAGCACTGCATGGTCGCTTGTAGCCAGGGGCTCCAGGATCCTAACGTCACGCACTCGTTGTTCGTAGCTCGTTAACATCAGGTCGAGACAGGACGAGGTTGAACGTGTTGATATGCGTGTCGGCTGGCATATGTGTTGAGATGCACCAGTTTCAAGTACCAAATCCACGAACTTTGCTTCAACCTCACTATGTCCAGGCATCAAATGCACATCAGGCCATCGTATTCGAGGACAGTTAAAATCGCCCATATGCAGAAAGTGTGGACGACTCATGTGGGCTTGAAGATGGGGCAGCCAATTCAAACAACGATTCAGGGGACTGTGATAAACTGCGCCCACAAGCAGTTCTCTGCGCCTGAGGCGGATAGAGCACCACAGTAGCTCACACAGGCCATCGTCACTTCGGTAAGTGCTCACAAGTCTCCCACTCAGGGAAGACCGGATGTAAAGTAAGA
>CALYDF020009182.1:0-11002 GCA_944474145.2 Dicrocoelium dendriticum
GAGGTACCTATTAAGTGCTGTACGGAAGTGGATTATATTATCAGATGCCCGCACATTATGTGGAAGCCTATTCCACACATACGCAAATCTGTAAAGATATAATACATAATAAATAGGTATATTGCTAGACCTGCTAGAGGCTGCGCCCCAAAGGGTTCAGATCAATGCTTATATAAATCCGATGCTCTTGCATGGAAGTCGGTAAAATATAAGTATTTGTTCACCGTCAGCAATTACAAATGCATTGGCATTGTTTGATATACAGCTACTGGGGCGCAGGCGCCCACCTTGACATGTTTCTGGTTCCTGCGTGCGATATTGAACTCCTTGTTCTTTTGTGAAAACTTCGCGGAGTTGTAGTTGTGCCTTTTCTCCTTGGAACAGAATCCAATTCGCCGAAAGTGCACTTTAAATTGCTCGCACATTAATTGGCCACTCAGTTTCCCTAATTGTGCGCACATGGAAGAAATGGGTGAAGGGATTATAAGGCATACGAACAGTTGATAACAATTCCGATAAATGTGGACAAAATAGAAACAATTTGTTAAGAGAGAAAATAAAGCTGCGTGCTTCAGTAGAAAAATACCAATTAACATAAAAATACTGCCCTACTTTTCTTACGCTGATATTGCTCTCCGGCGCAAAATTTCAACCTGAGTTAATCTCAGATAAAAGAAAAAGCCTTTCTACAGTTAGAATAACGCTTAAAGTGGCACAAGATTACACTGGACTGGACCAGCTTTAGCGCCTGAATACGTTGAACGTAAAAGCAACACAATACGTGCAGTAGTTTGCGAGTTATTTGCAATTAAATGATGGTCTACGAATAAGGCCATTTTTATTTTTCGCTAAAAATGGCTTTCTGCTTTGCAAGCAGATAGCAGAAAAAAGAAAAGAAAATATAAAAAGTAGGGAAGCTGCATAGGTTCTAGATAGTCATAGCTATCCAGAAATGCTCTAATTAGCCCGTAATACCTTGCGACAACTACGGACTGCGCAGGTGGCCGAAAAGTAAACTTTGCAGGCATACATGACAAATATATGCAGATAAGGGATGATCTTGCGCGAAAAGGCTCGAAATCCAGCAAGGAATATTATATCTTCATGGGAATTCAAGGGAGCTTGTAATTAACTCCCGGTTAGAAGGCCACAGCATACCATTTTCAGTGGATACTGAGCCACATAAACAACCAGTAAAATAAAGTTTAGCATTTTTTAAGCCTCTCAGCTTTTCTAAAGCTTAAAACAAGGCCGCATGAGCCAGGTCTACCTGAGTAACCCTGGGGATCTTTCAGATCTGTTGACAGATTTCGGCCTACAAAATACACACATTACTTAGCTAACATCTTTAGAGGGTTGCCTATTCCGGGAGCCCAGAGAGCGATTCCAGAAGACAGATCGAGTTGCAGGGAAACTTTTATTGGTTCAGCAAAAGATTCCCTGTTAGCAAGCTATAAACGAAAGACACCGTGTACGCTCTAGCTAGGGAAACGGAGCAAACACAGCACACAGAGCAGTCGCGCGTTGCAACCGAAGCGAGCGCCAAGCAAAAATGGCGATGAGCAAGTAAAGCATTCGAACTCAGCAAGCAGTTCAACAAACCACACCGGTTGCCTAAGTGTACAATTAAAGAATTTTGGTTAGAATTTTACACAAGCAAACCGGAGAATCTCCAGACTGCTACATAGCCCTCTCCCAGAAGGGACTGTGTAAGCAGTCCTTCGATCTACGTGAGGACTGTCCGTCGCGGGCCAGCCTTCTGCGAGACCAGGTTGTGAAACCCGATACAGCTGCTGGGGGAGAATCATGCAATCGGACCCTAGCGGGCTCCCACCCGTGTCCTCCCTACGGTGTCGAAACGGTAAAAAACTGTTTGTGGGGGGACAGTTAATAAAGTTCACGTAGGCAGTTGAGCAGGAAGTTCGTTCCACTTGCAGTTGACGTGCGGGGATCCAGCGGAAAGAGAAACCGAGGTGCAACCAACCGAAGGTGTATATGGAAAGCAAAATTAAACGCAGCGTAAATGCATAGCAATACACAAAAGAGTGTAAAGCGAAAAACGTGCAAAGCTGTTTTTGGGTTTTCAAAAGGTTTTGCTCGTTTTTGGTAGTTTCAAAACGTTTTGGTCTTTTTTTGTGGATTTTCAAGAACGTTTAGTAAGAGCAGAAAATTTCGAAGGCACGTTCTACGTAATAAAGTAAGTGCGAACGGAGTCCGAAAAACGAACCTTAGGTTTGAGCTTCCTACCGCGTTGATTGAGAGTAGGGCGGGTAGGAGTGCTGTCGGTTGTGGTTTTCGGTTCTGCTGGAGCGGACTGACTCGTCTGAGGTTGCGGTGCCAGCTGTGATGGCACAGGCTGTGAAGGTGCTTGTTGCACCGGCGGGTCAGACTTGTCGAAGAATGCTGGCGTGAGTCGCTCACTGGTGATCGTCTCAGTGGTGTTGCGTCGTGGCTTGCTTACGTCGGGATCAGCTTGTTGGGCAGCATCCATGGCGGCTAGATCAATGTTTGTGCCAGGCGATAAGCTGATCTGCTGAATGCGTGAAAGCGCATCCGCGACGGGATTAAGAGCACCTCAGACATGACGTACGTCTGTCGTAAACTGAGAAACGTAGTCTAGGTGTCTAGTTTCCCGCGGCGAGTACTTGTCTGTTGCGCCATTGATTGCGTAGATCAATGGCTTGTGGTCGGTGAAGACGGTTAAATGTCGACCTTCGAGGTAGTGACGGAAATGTCGGATACCTAGGTAGATAGCTAACAGTTCCCTACCGAAGGTGTTGTATCGCGATTCGGCAGGTTGTAAGCGCTTTGAGAAGAAACCTAGAGGTATCCATCGACGGTCGATGAGTTGTTGAAGAACTGCACCGACGGCAGTGTCTGATGCGTCAGTTGTCAGAGAGAGTGATGCAGACGTGTCTGGATGGGCGAGAAGCGCTATGTTGGAGATAGCGTCTTTGAGCTTCTCGAAAGACAGTCTATCGTCGTCTGCAAAGTGAAAAGACCACTGTTTACCGCGGAGCATGTCAGTCATTGGTTGAACAATGCTCGCGCAGTTAGGAATAAAGCGTCGATAATAGTTGACCAGGCTAAGGAATCGGCGTAACTGCTTGAGGGAACTGGGAGCAGGATGGTCCTTCAGTGCCTGGATTTTGTCTGGCAGAGCTTCAATGCCAGAGGCAGATAGGCGGTGGCCAAGAAAGTCGATGGAGCTTTGGCCAAGCTCGCATTTATCGGGGTTGACGGTAACCCCATGCTGCGTCAAGCGTTGGAAGAGTGAGTCGAGGTGATGAAGATGTTCCTCGTCAGAAGAGCTGGCGATGAGTATGTCATCTAAATAAGAGTAAACGCCTTCGAGTCCTCGCGTTACCTCATGAATGAAACGCTGAAAAGTTTGGGCAGCGTTGCTGAGGCCGAAAGGCATGCTAAGGTACTCGAATAGGCCAAATGGCGTGATGACTGCTGTTTTAGCAATGTCATCTGGCGCGACAGGTATCTGGTGGTAGGCACGGACTAAGTCGACTTTGCTAAAGATAGACTTGCCAGCTAGAGCTGAGGTCAAGTCGTGCATGTGCGGGATAGGGTATTTATCCGGGACGGTAACTTTGTTAAGTGCCCTGTAGTCACCACAAGGGCGCCAGTCACCGGGCTTCTTCGGCACCATGTGTAATGGTGATGCCCATGGACTTTTGGACGGGCGGATGATTCCCAGTTCGAGCATTTGCTCGAATTCCGCCTTCGCAGCTTTGAGCTTGTCCGGGGCTAATCGGCGAGGGCGGGCCGAAACAGGTGGGCCCTTAGTGCAAGTTTAATGCATGACGTTTGACGTCACAGGAAGCAAGTCGTTCAGGACGCGAACGAGTTTAGGGTGCTTGCTGGAAAGCTCTAGAAAAGGCTGTGAACCTTGAGGTAGAACACGAATGGGAGTGATAGCAGCCACGTTGGCGCTGGTCCCGATAATACTGAGCTGTGTCCTAGAGTCAATAAGCTTCCTCCTTTTGGCGTCGACGATGAGATCGAAGCGTTGAAGAAAGTCTATGCCTATGATGGCGAAAGGCACAGCAGCGATTATGAAAGGCCAGCGAAAGGTTCGCCGGAGGCCTAAATTGAGCGTTAGCAGCTTTTCGCCCAAAGTTGCGATTGGTGTGCCATTGGCGGCACGCAGCTTGGTCGGCGATGGTGAGACGACCTCATCTGAGCTACGGGGTATGACGCTAACTTCGGCACCAGTGTCGACTAGAAACTCGATGCCGGAAGTTAAATCCCTAACACGGATGAGGCGACTTTGGTGTTGGCCAGTCGCGTTCGTCGCCGTTACGGATCGGCCGAGGTTTCCCTGCTTCTCGGCAAAGTTGCAAGGTTTGACACATTTACGAGCTGCGGAACCAAAACATTGATGGTAGCAACAGCTGGCCTGCCTGTTTCTAGACTTAGAACGTTTGCAGGGCGATGTTGAGCGGCTAGCACGACGAGGGTTCATAGTAAGCTGTTGCACCTGGCGACTAAGTGTCGCAACTTGTGCTTGCAGGGCTTCTATAGTTGACTGTAAGCCAGTGATAGAAGTGCCCTGGGACGCGACGGCATGGACCTCGCTGGCGTTGGCTTGTGGCTGTGCTCGTTCAATAACTCGATCGGCTAAGTCTGCTAGTTGAGTGAGCGAAAAGGAGCTCACTGTAGCGAGAATCGCTTGCGTGTTTTCCGGTAGCCGTTGTAGCCATAGTTCGCGAAGTAAGGTCTCGTCCATGGTTGAGGAACCAAGGAGTTGCTGCATCTCTCGTAGCAGGGTTGAGGGCAGTTTGTCGCCCAGCTGCAGATCCCTGAAAAGCTGCTACAGGCGAACTTTCTCAGGGGGCATAACACGCTTAATCGTGGCTTCCTTGAGAGCCTCATAGCGGTTTTCGGTCTGAGAAATGATGACGTCACGAACCTGCATTGATATCTCCTTGGGGAGATAGGACAGGAGCTTGCAGTACTTCGCATAGTCGGAAGTGATTCTGTGGTTATAAAACTCGGCCTCAAGGTGAGCGAACCACAAAACAGGATCCATGTCCTAAACAGGTGGAACTGAGAGAGTTATAGCGCTTAGTAGAGACTCTACCTTATGGTCCACAGATTCCATGGCTTATAAAATGATGCAAAAATAGGCTACGGTATGCAAAAATAAAACCGGAAAATATGAAAAATAAATGGAACGAACTCACCGGAGAAAAGTTTGAAATATCCGGCGTTGAGATTGTTCCGGATCCGGGGTCACCAATTTATAGGGTTGCCTATTCCGGGAGCCCAGAGAGCGATTCCAGAAGACAGATCGAGTTGCAGGGAAACTTTTATTGGTCCAGCAAAAGATTCCCTGTTAGCAAGCTATAAACGAAAGACACCGTGTACGCTCTAGCTAGGGAAACGGAGCAAACACAGCACACAGAGCAGTCGCGCGTTGCAACCGAAGCGAGCGCCAAGCAAAAATGGCGATGAGCAAGAAAAGCATTCGAACTCAGCAAGCAGTTCAACAAACCACACCGGTTGCCTAAGTGTACAATTAAAGAATTTTGGTTAGAATTTTACACAAGCAAACCGGAGAATCTCCAGACTGCTACACATCAAAAATTTATCCCTTAGAGGCGATTTTCTATATTCATGAGGCTCTGTCTCTAACGTCAGTGAGCTATAGGAGACTTCCACCAATAATAAAGAAATAAGCATGGGAAAAATTTAGTAAAATTTAGCTAATTGCATTTGGGCGTGAAATCCGTTTTGGTCTACATTGGTTGGGCTTTAACAACTCTACTTCTGGATGGTTGAGCTTGCTAATACTTGAGGTATTGTTATGTAGTGCAACTGAAAACATGCTCTTTCAGTATCTTATAACATTGGATTTTATGGTTGTTTTAACCTTCGAAACGTCCATTTGTTTAACTGACTGCACATCCATGGTCACAAACCGTTTTGGTGAGTTCCTTGCTGCACGTTTCTCGCTCCGTCTGATTCGCTTCTTATTCTTGTAGCCTGTACAATACACGTTGGGTTCAGTCGTCTCCGACTTCTATACTGTCGTATTTGACACGTATTACGTGTCATTGCTTACCGACTAGTATCCCAGGTTTCGCCCAACAGTGATGCCTCATGTGTAGATGCACACTATTGTGCAGCACTTTGATGAATTTCGATTTATTTCTCTCCATTTTTAAGTTCCGAAGATAGTGCGGACGGTGTTCATCCAGTTGGCAATGTTAACTGGGACGGCCTGAAAGTTTTCGTGCTTGGCGGGCGGAGAAATGGCATGGTTGCTCGCATTTACGGGCTTTTTTACCAAAACGCCCAACTGGGTAAAAAGCAGAAGCCTGCATTGTTACACTACGCCCGACGAGGTGCTGAGCTAGAGCGGCTGCGCTGCTTACGGTCAGGGGCGAGTTTTCTTGACTTGGCGTCGTAGTGGCTCTATTTGCCATGATAAAGCGTCCATCGCTGACGGCTCACTAGTCGCAGATGTCATTGGGACTGCGACGGGGCTATGTCGAGTGAATGTCCTTGTTTCCTTCTTTGGCTGACGTTCGATGACACGGTTCTGCAACGGCTGCGAGTGGCAGGGCGCTTTTATGATGAGGATGGCCTGTGTGTTGTTCGGGAGGCGTTGCATCAACATTTCCGGAGCATCCCGCGTACATGCTGCATGTGCCTGGGATTTATTGCGTCGGTCGTAACAAGGCTGAAGGTATCATATCCCCTGACTGCAACTCCCTAAACAGAAGCTGCAGTCGGACCTTGTCAGAGGACGCGGTTTGCTGAATGATCTTCTGCTTTTAGTTTCATATTTCGCATCCGGAGAGGGGGCAAGGTGTGACGTATCTCACTTGGGCGTATATTCTTTGCATGAGCCGGGCATATGTTAGTAACATTTACATTATCAAATGAAATTTCACAATTGTAAAAAGTGGATTCTAAAAGCGCAAACCATAACAGCGGGTCATTCGCCCAAAATGTGGAGTGGCTAGCTCTACTGCACTAACCACGTACGTATAGTTTTATCACCAGGAGTATTCAACGTGAGAAATGTATAAGTGTATGCTGCGAGTGCCTAAACAATAGGATGAGGAGAATGGGTTCAAAGCTATTAGAACACAGTCACCAAAATAAAGTTTAAAATGGGCGGCCGGCGTGCTCTGTAGCTGGGTCACAAATTGTTGAGTGGCACCTGGGATACTAGTCGGTACTCAATGGCACGTAAGAGATGTGTAAACGACGGAACAGCATAGAAGGTGGAGACGACTGAACCCAAACTGTTATTGTGCAGGCGACGGAAATAGGAAACGATTCAGCCAATGCGAGAGACGGTGCAGCAGGGTACTCCCTAAAAAGCATTGTAAAAACGGATGTGTCGGCAATAAACAAGTAGACATTTTGAAGCTTAAACCAACCGTCAAAGCCAATTTTGCAGCAAACTGAAAACAGCGTATTTTCCAACCACACTACAACTGCTTTACACTGTTACAGTGCCGACCGATCCTTGGAGCTAGTGCTCGAACTTTTCATTGCCTTGTGGCGTCTGCTCTGCCGGATTGAACCATATCGAAGCATTAATTAATATTCCCGCTGCAAATACCAAGGAAGATAGGAATGAATCCAGCCAACTTGAAAAGTTCATCCGAGGTTGATGACATGGTGTCTTGCACTGAAGCATCTGGAGGTTTTAGGAGTAGTGCGCATGCAGCATTAAAGCTAGTAGAAAGTAACCGACATTAAGCTAAAAACTGCATTAGAGACAGCAAAGTTGCGGTTAGGAATGCAATAGTGTCTTGTTTGCTTCTATACGCCTTCTCCAGTTGGGTAGCTAATTTTAGAATGTATCGAAAGAGTCAATGATTGCCAATAGACAATGTCACGCTGATTATCTCCATACCATATCACCAAAGGATACCACGCTTTTGTAGTCATTAGACTTGCCGAAATTTGTTCGCAATGTTTCCACGGTAATTCGGCTGCCTCACTAGAGGTTCATTATGCGGTTTGAATATATTGTCGAAGGCGGCGTGAGTGACGGTCGGTCAGCGGTTGCTCTATCTACTTTATTATTGCAAGTCTTACAAAGGATGCTATAAGCGAGTGAGTAAAGGCGCTCTCCTGAACAGCTATCTCAGGTCTAGGTCCATCCTTCGCAACTACTTCGTCAGGGCCACGTTGTTGCCTAATCGTTACTCGAAGGTCTATGTGCTGGATTAAAAATTTCTCGCTGGAGACAACGCCACACTGTTACAACACGATACGTAAAACTAAGCAAGTACTACATGGACCCAATTACAGATGAACTCTGCCGCTAAGTAACACTCCTTGACAATGAGCGCGCACATAGTCCGCGTTGTTACAAAACTACTGAAACCCGTATGGGCAAGAACAATTGAGTGATTTGTTCAAGCCTGACTGTGGGTAGTGCTTTAACTTAGCGGACATCGTTGCCGTGAAAGCTCGTTTTGTCCGTTGTGGGTTTAGACAGATGGAGACAGCTAGATAAGGCTCGGCCCGAGACGAATATTTTGTGGACATAAAAAAACTGATCGCAAGTTCACCCCTATGCACAACGTTAGACATCCCCAGAATAGCACGGCGTTAGGCTTTTGGCGATATCCGCAGCACCACATCTTGCCCTACGTTTTGCAGACCTGAATGTAGTCAGGCGCTGGGATATAACTGGAGAAAAGGAGGCCGTTAAAATTGGCTAGAGGTTGGTCATTGTGCTGACAGCTACCGCGTCACCAGGTGTTGGATACTACACAGGCGAAAGAGGTGCCAACCCTCGTCCTTATATAAGGAGGCAATGCAGAAGACTCCCTTAAAGGTCTACGAGACCCACGACACTTGCCGCACTACAGGAAGGACCTCACTTGTAGTAACTGTGCTTGTGATGTCCAACTTGCGATCAGTTGAGATCTATGCTTTAGTTGACACGTGTTTTCGATGTAAACCTAGTACAGGAAGGTATTCAACAGATGGCTGAGGTAAAGATCAAGTTCACTTCCTAGAAATAAAATAAATGGTATACTTTCGATCGAATGAGTCCACCGGTGTGGTGCGTGCTTAAATACGCCTATAGGAACAGCACTGCTTTAGAATAACAACCCACATCGCCTAAAAAATGAACACCAAAATTCGTATAGTTTATATATGTGTGAAGTTTGTCGGATAATATTGGGCTCCAGGAGCCTGAGTGCGCAGGTACGCATAAAAATCAAGTAAAACAGCCATATTGACAATAGCCAAGGTTAGGCTTGCTTTTGCTATGTGGTGCTTCATGGTTTCATGAGCACTGGAGCTAAAATAGAAGCTCCATAAACTTGTTCCTGTTGATAAGATAGCAATGTTCTGGACTTCTTTAAATGCTTCCCCATAACCAAGTAGGTTGGATTCTCCATTGCAGGAAGCGGGTGCTAAAGTCGCATGCAGTATTTTGTTGAATGAGCTTGTTGCAATGTGGTTGCGATTTCGTCGTCTCTACGCAAGTTAGAAATTTCTTGAAACCATCAGAAATACATCAGGTAAATAAATGTGGATATGGGCAAGCGAAAGCCAAATGTTCAAGCTGCAGGAGAGCGGCATCCATCCAAAAAAGCGAACGGTAGGGCTACCATAAAGGTAAGTGGTAAAGTCAACAGAGAGATCCTCCATTCACATCGGAGCGTTGCAAGAGGGTAGAAGTGCGGATGTTGCGGATGGATCAACTGATGCCAGCGTAGGGTCCTTGGAGCGGCGGTCGATGTCTCTGTGGAAATCTGGGAAAAATGAGCAACGAAAAAGAAATAGGCTGGCTAGCTGAACAACCTCCTCGTGGTGCCAGCTGGGTGGTTCGGGTTTAACTCCTTTCCAGCAAATTGTTCGGCGGCAGTGTTCCAGGACGTGGTGGGTTTACGCCTGGCAAACGTTCTCCCTATAAAAAGTCACACATGTCTGTTTAACAACACCGCGACGTGGCGGATGTGACTCGCCCCAAAATAAAGTCACTGCCCCGTGGATTTCCGGAAAGTGCTATCCAACCCACAGACATCAATCGCTTATGCTCACATTCCTGAGGATAACTAACAGTCAAAAATGCTCCGGCATATTCAAAGACACAAGCTACATTCATACAAAATTACATACGCATATACACCCATACACGCTGGATATCCGAAAAGTGCTATCTAACTCGCAGACATCGATCGTTTATGCTTATCTTGCTGAGGATAACAAACCTTCAAAAATGCTCCGGCATATTCAGACACAAGCTACATTCATACAAAATTACATACGTATATACGCTCATACACTTACATACACCGCTATGCCAAACAGTACTTTTTGTACATTTTTGATCACACTGTTATCTAAGCATGATCATGCCTGTAAAGGTGTGCCTCGCCTTGTCGAGAATAAAAGCTTATTTATTTATTTATTTATTTATAGTCAAACAGACTGCCAAACGGAAACGTCAAATTATTTGTGAAGCACTTGCAGCCGTGTCTTGCTTATCCGCTCAATACTGTGTGTACCTGGTATTTGTAAATGAATTCACAGACATATATTGTGGTAGAAAAGATGTAACAGAATCTACAGACAACTGGCAAATGGTCGGCCAATAATTAAGCTAAAGAAATCAATACATATATTTCTAGACATCTGCTAGAAGCTGTGTCCGCAAGGAACTAAATCATTTTATACAATAGTTCCGTGCTCTGGCAATATTGAAACAAATAAACGGTGATTCCTACATACCAGTGCATGGGTTACCAGAGTTTGATAGCTTTCACCGTATAGTATGGTTGGACATACTATTAATACCTTGCATACTTCAACAGGCGCTTTCCGTGCGGTTGTGTGCTATCACTTGGAATCCAAAACACAGAGGACTTATTCTATATATTTCATTATAGGGTAGCCCAGACCACACAACCCCAATTCTTGGTGCATTTGCTGCAACTTTCAGCGAAGTACTTTGGCGTATTCAGAATTCTCGACGTATGGTACATTCATGGAAGAGAGA
>CALYDF020009183.1:0-10992 GCA_944474145.2 Dicrocoelium dendriticum
AAGCATGGTGTTTACGATGACTGCACGTTAACAAGCAAACTGCTAATGTATTTGGCTGCGCCTCGTTTTCCTATTTCCCCACCCTCCATTCGTCTGTGCCTTTGGGGTGCGCTGATTGGTTACATCCCCTTCTGTGGGTAGAGGAACACAGTTGCACATGGTGTCATCCCCGTCCACTGTGCACAGAGGTATGTGAGCTCATGTTTCGGGTGCGGCGTCTCAATTGGGTCTATGCTACCGATATGCGTCTGAGGTCCTATTTGCTGAAGGCGCTTGGCCAATGAAACAGCCCCTACAAAGCCAGAGAGTGGTTCATTTCCGCATACTGAAGACTCAAAATGATTGCCCCGGAGGAGCAACCCTGTTGACCCCCAGGCCTAAATGTTTTGCCCGAATGTCCAACTTTAATGGAAAGAGGTATAGATGGATGGTTGGTTGAATGCATACAAATAAAAACCAAAAGCACGGGAAGTAACTGTGATCTGGTAGCTCAGACTTCACATAGCATTCGACGGCATTAGCTGAGGCGTGTTGCAATGTCCCACAATGAATCAAAAACCAAGCCTGGACCCCGATCGATATTCTACTGTTCAAAGAGTACATTGCCGAGTCATACAGCGCATAAATTATGATCACTCACAAATTGGTGGATTTCATCTGATCGTTCCTGTCGCGTCATCCACTTGAGTTCTGTTCACGTCCTTCCAAATCAATTCGCCACTTGTTGACGTTGACGTGCTCATTCGGGGTACATTTGAGACTAATGACGCGCACAAGCAAGAGGTCGGCTTAAAGTTATTGCTACTTGCTCACCAGCTGCATCCACAGGGTGGATGTGTTAGCAACTCAAGTTTAACTCATCGCTTTTTGCCAATATCTTTGTAATTGGTAGCCGATTTGAGTTTGTGTACGGATGCAATATGCGGTTGATGTGGACATTGTAGGATAAGAGATAACAGATTCAGGAATGGCGTTCTAGTTATGGTAAAAATGCAGCAAACATATTTCACAGACTATCAAATTTAGTACATTGATCATTCAGTTTGCTAAGATGACTGGGATTTGACAGTGGGTGACACGCGTGGTTAGATTCCCTTAAACTTCGCTATATTTTGTCATCAATAACTCACGATGTGTGTCTAACAAGTAACATGACAACCGGCCAACGTCACAGACGACGCTGCCACTAAATGGCGGGTTGCTGTTCGACTTACTATACTATCGAGTGATGGCAAACTAGTATGAATCTTAGGAGAGCTAAGTATAGTTGAGAAATCAAAACTAGTAGCTAAACC
Organism: Dicrocoelium dendriticum; assembly: GCA_944474145.2. Lineage (NCBI taxonomy): Eukaryota > Metazoa > Platyhelminthes > Trematoda > Plagiorchiida > Dicrocoeliidae > Dicrocoelium > Dicrocoelium dendriticum. The sequence continues at coordinate 1,296 of CALYDF020009183.1, forward strand.
AGTTGACAAGCCGTTACGCCAAAATTAGCTCTTGAGAGTAGCTTGACATAAAAAGCGATTCTACCAATGATTATACGGCATACGGGAGACAATAGAACACGATGAATTTCAATGTGAAACGGGAGGATGTCATGGTTATCTGCTGCGCGAAACAGTAAGATGCACATATTTTCACTCGAACAACCTGTGTCCGGTAGTATCAGTCCGATATTTATGTGGGGATATATCAATTGCGAGCAGTAATGCGTCCTTTCTGCTTACGCTGAAAACTGAGCATTGAATTAAGGGAACTATGGTATTTTAAAGGAATATATTGAAACCAAATTTAACACATTGAACCGTGCATCAAATTACCCATAACTTTTCCATTATTACTGTACGTCAAAAGGTAGATTTTGGTTAGTAACAAACATAAAAAGAAAGAACTTTAATTTTTGTAATCATGTTTAAGTTTATTGTTATGGCGGTACTTGTGAGTACCGACAAGAACGTAAGTCATCAACACTGCTGCCATGAAGTCATATTACTAAAAATGATATCCTTGAATCTGATATTATTGATCTGTAAATCGATAATTCAAACCACCTCTCTTCATTTCCTTTCCTGTTGCTCGTTAGGAAGGACAGTTTCACAGGCAAAACTGTTGTTCACCTTCAAATGGTCAAATAGTGTGACAGGTCTGAGAGAATTCTTCATTACCACAATATAGCCACATGCAGTCATCGTTTTGGTGAGACTGTCCACAGCACTTTCTCTAATCCAACTATGTCCTTAGAATTAGTAGTGTCCTATGATTTTCCCTGATACCCCTCAAACACATAAATATAACCACACTCATCGACTCACCATAATGTTAACCAACATGTACTGCTGTCGTCTCACAATATATGTATAGGCATTAGTAAAAATGAACATAATAAGGTATGTTTCATGAATTACTTTCTCTTACATAAAAAATACTTCAAATTGTTACCCTTTACTCTCCACCCCATCGCTATGTCCAAAATGGGCTCTAACCGTTGATAATACGCTTGAGAGCTGGCGGTACTTCCTGGTACAAACATATATCTTGGATCAGCATAATGCGGATTATGCTTAATAGTGTAAAATAAACATACCTCATCATGGCAGGTCCACGAAAAGACGAATAAAAAATAAGAGGATTGAGAAGTTGCAACTAATGAGAACAAGGAGACCATTTGATGAGCAATTGCTTTCATTGATTCATCATCAAACCAGTACAATCATGTATAGGGCCAACAATGGAAAGAGTAAGATCGACCAGTTATTACAAGTAACATAAGGAAAGATCGATACGAGTTAATCACAGGTTACGGAGTTTGACGCCATGTTGTTGACCTCAGTATCCTCAGTTTGCTCGGGTCAGGGAAGCTGTAGAGCCTGTATCAGCATCAGTTGCGAGCATAAGGACGGCTGAAATAATCCCATACAAAGTGCTTCGGTGATCGCAAATGTACGAAGGCGTTGACCTTTCGATCGGTGTGGTGGAACCTTGTATACAACACTAAAGACACGCTTTAGATCCACCTGATGTCCATTGTCGACATTATGAGCCAGAATGGAACTACTAATGGCCCCGTTGCCACCTTGATGCAACCAAGGTGGGCAGTGTTCATTCATGCATTTGCACAGGTGCCACACCGTGCGACCGATAAAGGTTGCGCTACAGGGGCACCCGAACTGCTGAATAGCCATTGAGGCGGGCAGCATGGGCAACAAAACCTTATTTCGTGAACGGACGATTGGTTCAGTCGAAAACAGGCACTTTGGCGTATCTTCTGCGATGGTCGGTTTAATTATGCCCGAAAGACCTCGGGTGAAACGCTCAATAACTGCGTCCCGTTTGAAAGGTAGTCGTATGAACAGTACTTAATTTAGGCCGTTAACTCTGGCACCTGTTTAAGCTTTTCCCCAAGGTTTCTTAAAAGAAATCTGTCGTGGTATCCATTTTCGCGCAACACATTCTCTATGAACGTTCGTTCCACATTTAGGATGTCTTCCGAGCGGGTTCGACGTACTTTCGTGCTAAGACAGTAAATCAGGTTGCGCTTATATCTCAGAGGGACGTAGTTGTGGAAATTCGTATTTTGGCCAATCCACATTGGCTTCATGTAGATCTGCCGCTGGATTTAGCCGTCTGGTCTCCTAGTTAACAGAACATTAAGATACGGCAGGTGATCTTCGGTTTCTTTTTTATAAGTAAAATGCAATGCTGCGTGGGCCCGGTTAAAACGGTTAAGAATTTCATCCAGGTTAACGTGCTCATCCATAACAACGAATATATCAGCCATGTACTGATAGTAGCGGTTAACAGTGACTATATCCGCCTACAGTTTTGTTCTCCCCAACTTGGGCATGAAGATATCCGCCAGCAGTGGACGCACGGGAGATCCCATAGTCACGCCGTCCTTCTGACGGTAGTATTTACCGTTAAATAGAAACTGTCCTCTCTAGGAGCAGCGCAGCAGCAGGATTTTTAGCTCACTAGTAGGTATATACATTTTGTTTTTGTCTGGGTTGTATAGTCGCAAATGGAATCTATTGTCTCAATCAGCGGAACGTTGGTATGGAGCGAGACAACCTCAAAAGAGAGCATCAATTTCCCGTCAATTTTGGCATTTCTGATGCTTTCTACGGACTGAAAGCTTTCACGTAGACTGTAAGTTGCTAGCTGCTGTCGCACCGGTTCCAGAATTTCTACAAAGTACTGAGCGATCATATGGTAGGGCTAGTTCATCATTGACAAAATGGGACAGAGTGGAATGTTAGCTTTGTGAATGTTCGGTAACCTGTAAAGCCTTGGAACGCTTGTGCTACTAGGCTTGTGGCTGTCGTACAGGGCATCTGAAATATACCCCTTGATCTGAAGTTCGTGCAATATCTTAGTGATCTGTGTTTCAAATTGTTCCATCCGGTCTATTTCCGTTGTGCTGCATGGTCGCGTCGCTTAGTATGGTTGTTAGTTTATCTATGTAGATTTTTCGGTCTAGTAGCACAATCCCCACACCCTTGTCTGGTTTACACGCGATGACTTCCTCATGGCGCTTTAGTTCCTTTAGGGTATCCAGATGTTTTTGTGTAAGCGGGCCATGATTACACACACGGTCTTTACCTCGACTTGTCTCCATAACAAGATCTCACTTCGAATGCGAAACCTGCAACAGCACGAAGCTTGCTTTGGACTGAAGTTAATGAAGGATCCTCGTCTGCACTGGCTGCTATAACCATCAATTATACTAGCGATGTGACTTACAGCTATTCAGACATGTATGACACTGACACCGTACCTGGTCAACCATGTAATCGCACACTTAACTGGGTATCTAACTTGGCTACTCCACTGCCTGTTGTTACCGACAATAAGCAGAAACACCCTCTCACCGCGAAACCCACCATAACAGGACGCTTCTTTCAGACTGCATTGAACGGGTCTTGTCCACCCTTACTCTCCGCCATTGCCGTTGATACTGTAACTGATATGTCGCATAGAAACTCGGACATGAGTGTTGAGTCTACTGTTGGCCTTGTAGGCTTGATTCTGTTGTTTACTTACCTACTGACAACCATCGGCCTAATAGTCGCAATCAGACTCACACCCCAAGAGCCTCGAACAACTCACGTCAACTCAAAAACAGGAAACGCCCTAAAGCATGGCTTTCAAAGCCAGCGTGGTACAGAAACAACGCCGATTCCAACATTTACAACGCAGAAGCATTGGAGCGCAGATCCCCGCAGCCATCACCTCCATTTATGAATGTAGTAACGCCCCAACGCATCCCACACCGAAAACCTTATCTACTTGAAAAGCCCGATTCTGCTGTTCTGTTGGTTAATGACAACAACGGATCCAAGAGTTGTACTTGGCTTCCAACTCAGAGAACCTTGAAAAACTCACGCCAACCTAACAACAGAGAAAGCCATAAAGCACGACTATCAAAGCCAATGAGGTACCATTACACCACCAAATCCAATAATCACCGTGCAGATGAACAGGAGCGCAGATCGCCGCAGAAATCACCTTCATTTATGAATGTGGTAATGCCTCAACGCATCTTATCACCTAACAAACCTTATCTACTTGAAAAATCACACGTTACAGGGCTCCATCGCGGCCGCTACTGTTCCAGTGTAAGCAGCACCTGTTCGCCATATCTCCATACCGTTTTACATACACCAGTCGCACCGGCAAAACAACTTGCTAAACACGTCATTTCTAGTCGCAACACCGCTTACTTGAGACCACGAGCTTCATATATCGCGTACGAAGCGTAGTCGGACGCAGCCGAATGGTTTACTTAATGAGGCGAGTTACCTACCTGCACCACTGTCGTCTACGCAAGAGGACCGTACAAACCAGACCAAATACGCTCCTCATCCAAGGCAGATCACCTTGGCCCCCCACGAATTCTACCCCTTTTATGGGGCAATGCGAGACACGGCCCGCCTTATACATATCAACCTATGCAGTTTCATCTAACACAACTTTTACACCTTCTGCAAACAACAGTCTACAACCAGTCTCGAATTCATGGCAGCCTTCTACCGACCCACATTTGGTGACCTTCAAACATTCTACCTACAAACGTTCTCCTGAACAACCTAACGTCACGGCAATTTAGACAGAATGCCTTTCCAGTTACCAATTCCCACATTACCCATTTCTTTATCAGGTCGCTAACGAAGTAACCAACACCTACCCATCTTCTCTCCCTGATGCCGTCTATTCACACTCCAGATTCTGTCTTGAACACACTTAAGGGACAGCCCCTATATCCACACCATTCCGCGCCTTTGATACCCCACATCCTGGGCACCATGTCAATTTTTGCCAATACAGATAGAGTTGCCCAAAGTTCTTCAGCTTGTTACAACCCCTTTCTTATCGAACTTGCAGGGACACGCCCCGCCACGTCACATTCGTTAAGCACACACATCCTCCCTAGTCAACAATTGCTGACTACTACACCTGTTGGAGTTGTCCCATACAAGTAGCACCAGTACATGCTGCCACATCACCTGATGTATGCAAACCGGGAATTGTAGATACTAGTGCGGCGGAAGCTCCTCCACCACTGTCTTGTTACGACCCTACTGCAGAATCTAGCGACCCGATGATGGGACGATGTGAATACGACTCGTATACTTTCCTCCTCCTCAACGTACCATCAATTAAAAATAAAACGCACCTTCTATGCCCCTTCATTCTTCTGTCAAGCCCGCATATGGTGCTGATAACGGAAACATGGCACTCGGCCGGCGCTTCTGACGCGCCGCTCCACATTCCATGGTACACCACTTTCTGTAATGGACGTGCCAGTAAACGTGGTGGCGGATGCCTCCTATACGTCAAGAACGAGTTTTACGCATCATCTTTCCACGCTATATCTCTTGGTAGCTTTAAAGACGCAGTGTGGATTTAGGCCGTTGGAGGACATCTTGACCTCCCGGTAAGGCTGTTTATACAACCCATAGCACTCCTCTTTGCTGGCTTTAACGAATTGGTCGGGCTCCTTCAGGAATTCTCATTCCTCTCTGCACACTATAAGGCCATTGCTGGAGACTTCAATATGCCTAATGTTTCGTGGCTCAGACAGTCAGGCCCACCCAAGTACAGGGCCCTTGTTGACACCATTTCCACTCATGAATGGACACAGCATGTGAACGTACCGAACAAAAGCTTTCACCTACTCATCCGTATGAACGAAGTAATAGCCCATTAAAGAAATTCACAAAGTAATGCGCGTACATTAGTCGAGCATGCAGCGCTTTGCACTGAAAACAAGGCAAAGTCTGTTATTTGACTAATGAGGCAGCGGGGTGGCAACAAAGATATCCCGATTACTACCCTCGTGCTTCCTGATAAAAGCATAGTCATTGGTGCGGTTGATCACTGCGAGATCATTAACACACATTTCCGTAACTCCTTCATTAGCAATGACTTGGCATTGCCAAATACGATCCCCAACTTTACTGAAGATCAAATACACACTACTGACTTTGACCTATGCAATATGAAGCGAGCACTTTGCACGCTGAAACTGTAACACCACCCAGGTACTGGCGGTGTACCTTCTTCCATTTTAATACTCGGAGGCCGGGACATTCCAGTCCTTCTCATCAATGTCTTTACCGTCTCAATGAAGAGTGGTCACTATCCGTCCAATTGGAAGCACGCAACCGTCATACCACGGCACAAACGAGGCTGTTACCAAAATATTGACAATTATCGTCCTATTAGTCACACATTTATTGCGTCTCGACCCATGGAAGGAATAATAAAGGACGGGATGCTTCACTTTTTGTTGCAACGCAACCTTATCAATAGGTCCCAACACGGGATTCTGCCGACTAAATCCTGTCAAACATGCCAGTTTGAATTTGTAAACCCCGTGGCACACTCCATCGACCTAGGTCAGCCACTGGCCATTAGCTTCCTGGACAAGAAAAAAGCGTTTGATAGGATCCCACACAATGGTTTAATGAGTAAACTAACAGCGTTCAGTGTATCCAGCCACCTCCTTTCATGGTTTTCTTTTTACCTTTCTAACCGGACGCAGTCAGTGCAATTGGGCGACATCTCCTCTAAAAAGGCATCCGTAACCAGCTGAGTATTCCAAGGCAGCTTCTTGGGTCCTCTGCTGTTTTTGCTGTACATCAATGATGTATTCCAGGTCTTCAAACACGGCACGCCGTACCTTTTTGCCGATGACATTAAATTTATTTTCTCATTTGATCTTAGCTGTCTACGTAATAGCCACTCTAGTATTCAAAGCAATCTCGATGCACTTGAAACATGGTGTGATCTAGGAAAATAGAGTTCTCACCAACGAAATGCAACGTCCTTTCCTACCGGTGCTCTGTACTCCCCAACATATTAACTCTTAACGGTACACCACTAGATAACAGGTTCACTGTGCGGGACCTTGGTGTACACTATTCCATCTCATTGAATTTTGCGGAACAAGCGAGCTATAGCTCAGCCAAAGCCAGGTCTATCATTGGTATATACTGAAGTCAGTGTGCTTGCTAGAGTCTCGTCTCATATTTTATAAGTTGTGTGCCCGACCTATAGTCGAGTACTGCTCAGTAGTTGTCACTAACTCACGTAAAAGTGACAGAATAATTATTGAGAAAGTTCAGCGTTCCTTCACTAAGCGTCTTCTAGGATCATCTGCCTTCAGCTATCAAGGCCGCTGCAAGCAGCTTGGTCTGGAACCACTTTGGCTGCGACAACTTAAAACCAACCATGTTTTCCTATATAAGCCAATCGAAACATCGGACACAAGTGTCACTAGTTTTTTTCGCCTGTTTGGAGATACACGTTATCCTCTACGCCAAAAGGCACACACATTTTTACTACCCAAAACACGTCGCTCTATACGTTCTAACTTCCTCTATAGATAAGCGCACGTATGGAATAAGCTACCGGAAGCCGTTAGAGCATCTGATAGTATCACGCCATTCTCCACAGTCTTAAATAGACTATTAAGTGTCCCCAAAGTAGCAGAGATCCTGGGCATCTGCATCCCCGTGGACGAGCTCTGAGAGAACGGTCCCGATCATATGTAGAGTTTCATATAAATCCACCTTATTGTGTGGAATAATCTCAATGTGCGTACAACCTGGTCAGACTCTTCAACCAGCATCAATAAAGCTCTCTTCATCCCGAATCTGTCCGCTCCTTATCGCGCTCTTTGCTTTCATTTCTTTTGTAATCGGACGGCAAACTCAGTGCCCTGCATGACCTAGTCTCATTTGACCAGTCTCTGAATGCATCCATGACTACCGAGTTGGAAAACGGTCGGGGATCTGCAGTCAATGCTAAGTATACTACACCTTGACAGTTTGCTGGAATTGCTTACACGTTAACTGTCGCACTGCTTATCTTAAACGTTTACTCTCGACTCTGTCCTCTCCTTATCGCGCTCTCTGTCTTTATTTCTTCTTCAACCGGAGAGCGAGCTCTCAGTGCCCTGCCCTATTCTCCTCTTTGACTGCTTCCTGACTATCGAAATGCAGTTTTAGGCTCTGCATAACCAACACACAACTTCTTTCACATTGCGAGCCTGCCTGACTTGCATACCTTATATTCATATGGCCTCTTCCATCCCAAACCTGTCCATCTCTGCTGACTTTTATTTGTCTTCCCACCTTAACTGTATGACTTATTCTCAATGTGCCGACTAATCCAGTCTCGTCTGATCGGTTCCCTGCTCTCCGAGTTCTCTCAGACTGCCGTGACGTTACCGGCATTTGTTCGGAAGACCGATCGCTCTGTCCCCATTACCTTGTGAGCCTCATGAACTTTTTCACACCTTGTAAGTAAACCTCTTTTTGTCCGGACTCTCTCCTTATGGCGCTCTCTGCTTTCATTTCTTCTTTAATCGGACTGCCAACTCTCAGTGCCCTGCAATAACCTAGTCTCATCTGACCGGTCTGCTTTTATGACCTTTTCCAGACCAGCAGGATTTAAACGGTCTAGGCTCTGTTGACTCAAAGCTATGTCTCACTTCCGTTGACTGCCTGCCAGATTTGTTCACCCTTTATTAATATAGGCACTTCCATCTCTAACCTGTACATTCAATCCTTCTTCAATCGGACGGCCAACTCTCAGTGCCCTGCCCTAATTTAGCCTCATCTGATCAGTCAAATTCTCTGGGACTACTACCAGACTACCGGGATGTTAGCGGTCTAGGCTCGGTCGATTCAAAGCAGTGTCTCCCCACCTCGACAGCCTGCTGGACTTGTTCGCCCTATGTTAGTATTTCCACTTCTGTCTCTGACCTATTCAACCCTAATGACTTCTTTTTACCCTCCCTAATTAACTGTACGACTCAATCAAAATGCGCCGACTAATCTAGTCTCGTCCGATCGGTCTCTTTCTCTCCGACTCTTGTGCCGTTGCCAGCCATTGCTCGGAAGTCTGAACGCTCTGTCCCCATTACCTCGACAGCCACGTTAACTTTCCCATTTCTGATCCGTAATCCTTTTCTATCTCGAATCTCTCCTCTCTTTATCGCGCGGAAAGCGAGCTCTAAGTGCCTTAGTCTCCTTTTGACTGCTTCCAGACTAACAAAATGTCTTAGGCTCTGCATAATCAACACGCAACTTCTGACCTGACTTCTGTGCCTGACCTGCAGTGGCACACCCCATATACATATAGCCTCTTCCATCCCAAACTAGTCCAGCTCTGCTGACTATTTGTCTTCCCACATTAACTGTACGACTTAATCTCAATGTGTCGACCAATCCAGCCTCGTCTGATCGGTCTCCTGCTCACCGAATTTTCTTAGAGTATTGGGATATTACCGGCGATTGTTCAGAACTGAACGATTCATACTCTTCCGCACGAGAGTATCGTTGGCTTCTCCACACTTTAGCAGCAAAACGCTTTCCTCCTGACTGTCGTCTCCTTGTTGCGCTCTTCGTTTTCAATTCTTCAATCGGGCAGCCAAATCTCAGCGTTCTTCCTTAACCTAGCCACATCTGACTAGTCTCTTTCTCTGTGACCTCTTCCAGTCCATCGGGAAGTTAACTGTTTAGACTGCAGACTCAGTGCTGTTTGTATTACCTCAAGAATCTGCCGATCTTGCTCCTCCAATGTCGAAACAGCCACTTCCGTCTCTTTCCTACCCTTTACTGCTGATCCTTTTTATTTTCTCTTCATTTTATCTGT
>CALYDF020009184.1:0-10996 GCA_944474145.2 Dicrocoelium dendriticum
AATATTTGCTCAACTACGCTTCTAATTAAGGGAGATGGAGCTCGTCGTCATCGATGTCCTGGCCTCAACGAATTTGAACGTATTTCATTTTGCTTCGGTTAACAAATTTGTTTCGTATCTGCGCACGGCTCCGGATTTAGCCGCTACTCACCTCGCATCTACTTTCTCTATTTTGAATAACCTCCTTCGCCCGATTGGCGCTGTAACAACTGGCGCTCACACTAATTTGCCAGCGATTTATGTACCACTAGCGTTCCATTGTTGACGGTCTAATCGCATGTTTGGCATGGCGCCAGACCCTACTTCCTGCCCCGCCCATAAAGTAACGCTGATCATGGGTCATCGCTCTGTTTACCTCTTAATATATTCTTAGGTAACGTGATTGCAACCGGGTATTTTACGCGATTGATAGTCATTATCGTTTATCGCCTTTGCGTCAATCTGTGGCCACCTTAGCTGTAAACGTGTTCGGGTTGGCTTGGCTGTAAGTATTGTGCGGAATGTATATTTGCTTTTGTTCCTCTTGAGATATCGGATACATTTTACTGTCCAGTGGTATTTACAACTGACGTGAAGCCGGTACTTTAGGTCCTTGAATGGTAACGTAGTGTGGTCTTCAATTATTCATTTGCATGCTCCAACTTTAATTGTTGACCATAATATGGCAGATAACTCTGGAAATATGGCATATTTGAGCAAATATTAAATAGGGATGAAAAACGATGGCTTGACAAGTCCAAAGGAACCGTTTGTGAGAATAAATTTAGTGCAAAGATGTTCCGATTGTGTTAAAGCTCATCCGTGGACTCACGATATTTTCTACATTGACGCAAAGGATGAAAAGCGCGTACAGTGCTTTTCCGGGCGTGTGGCGTCTGTCTGAGTTAGTCTAGATGAGATGAATTTCTACATATAACATTCAACTCCCCCTACTGCTCTTATATAATCAGTATGCAGACCAAACTGCTTATAATACCATAAGATAATTGGCGGCTTAATCTTGGTAAGCTTGGTGAGGGGGCTACCCTGTCCTCTGCACTGCAGTAACGTGTATGTCAGTGGATAGTGAGCGGCGCTATATCACATCTAGTGGTTTATTCACGATGGCCGTTGCCGTCCCTAGTAGCTCAGTGATCTCAACCACGGACTGGCAACAGTCAAGTTGCGGTTTCGAGCCCTACCACGGTCCGATGGAATGCGCAAGGTTGATGATTCCGAAAGGATGAAACTCGCGTACGGTGCATTTCCGGGGGTGTGGCGGCTGTTTGAGTGAATCTAAATGTGACGAATTTCTAGCTATTACCTTCAACACCCCCTATTATTCTTCTGTAAAGGTATATCAGTCTACCCGATTTCCTGGGGTTAGTGAAAACAATGTTTTTCTGCTCCATGTGGTCACTGAATGACTAGAAGAAAGATCAAGTAAAGTGTAAAGTAGCTTCAAGTAGTTTTTGCTTGGGTAGCTTTAGAGCGGAAATTACACTTGTCCAAATAGAAAACAGGGTAATATTTTTCTTCTGCCACAAGATAAGGGCCTGCTTTCCTCAAAGGCATCTTTGGCAAACTTTCGTTAATGGTTCAGTGATCCTCGTAGCTGTCACCCCTAGCTCTTTCCAGGAATGTTGCAACTCCGGGGGAATTATAGGTGCCTACCGTTTGTTGCTTTCTCCGAATGGTCGCCAAACTAGAGTTGACGTGTGTAAATAATGGCGTCTAGGAGATTGGGGCAAATATGCTACACATGCTGATGGCGTTTCGAAAAATTACGGAATAGTAGAGCAGTATGACGATGGCGGATTGAGCACATCCGGTTGCTGATATTAATTGGTGAACGCTATGTTTCATATTCCGTAGGCTGTTTGCATACATGTGGAGAATATTTTCCTTTTCAAAAATCTTTTCTGCAGGACTCTGCTGGTTTACTAATATGACATCAAACGCCAGTGTATTATAACGATTACGATGCGCAACATAGTTAATCCAGTTGTCGGGGCTAGGCTTGCTCTCTGCACATACGACGCTGCGTCTTTTGAATTAAATTTTCGAGTTTCTGCTCCAAATGAATGATTTGTGTTATTACATAATGAAAGGGATTGTTGATCGATACTGATTTACTCAGATCACTAAACAGGCAAGCATACTAGATGGAATCACCATCAGTTAAACGGTTTTCCCTTAGCTCCCAGATGGTATCTTCCACAAGTTTTGCTATTATGTCGTAGTGGGTGATTGTGCGAAAAATTACTAAAAACCTATGGATAATCCGCAGAACAAACAGTCGAAATTATGGTTACATAGTCGCCACGTTTATGAGCACAAATTCTAGCGCAAATGGTTTCTTTCGGGCTCTAAATCTGGTGGGCAAAATGGCCTTGCTGAAGAGCGGAATGCTTGCAAAGTACTGTAGCGGGTCGGTCTTAAATTGCTAGATGGGGATGCTGGAACTACCAAATGGTGAAAATTGAAGTCCCCTGAGATAAGAACATGTCGGTGTCATCCTCGTACGAATATTTTGGAAGCTATATCAGGCGGGTGTCTATCACCTTAGTGGAAATTGGGAGACGACAAAGTCGACTAAAGGGCAATTATTGCTTCCAAGTCGCAGAATGCACAATAGGGAATCTTTGATCAGCATTTCCAAGTCGACCACCGATTCGCACTGCAGTTCGCTACAGTAGTGTAACATTAAACTCCGAACTTGTTAGAGCGGCCGTTTTGGTGAAGGGATTTACCATTTATAACAACGTCATTGTAGGTAATCTGGTTGCAAATGAGATTCAGTTACCAACATAAGGTTCAATGAATACTGTGCTTGACTTAGCCGCAGTTCAGCAAGCCTGTTCAGGAGACCTGGTGAATTGGTGCCCATAGGCAAAAGTTACTCCGTTCATAGCAATTAAGCGTGAGATCCCTGTTTTGGGTAAATTTTTGTGCCAACCGGTGAAAGGCCGGGCACTATAGCTTTTTGGGTGCGGTAAGGAAGAATTGCTGTCACATCCCTAGATCCTACCATAGAGACTTGCTTCATTCTTTGTGCATAATATACAGAGTTGGTTTGCGATTTTCATTGGCTATTTGCTTGATGTTACCCGAACTCTTGCCGGTATGTGGTCCGACATAGTGGCTGCTCTATGTGTTTGCACAGCAGATGCTGCCTTGATCTGAAATTCATAAGGAAGGCTGCTGCCAACAGCACCATAGCACTCAAACACAACTGCTGATTTTTGTCCAGATTAAAGGACCACCACCAAAACTTCAAGTCACATCCTTTGTAGTTTGTTTATCGGCGCAGCCTCGAGATTTATTGCACTACGACGTTTTCCACGGAGATGGTCTCGCGTATATATTACCTTTATTTCTGGTCGTGAGTGGTCATTTCGCGCTCAGCAGTACTTTCAGTCTAGACAACGTCGTGTACAACCATGTTCCGTGACACGAATTCCTTCCAATGTTCGTCTTATATTGCCTCGCCTGTCTGTGCTCGTTCCACGGAATATCTAGGAATAGGCTGATGAAACTTGACCCATTCCGGAGGTGAGCATTTGTTGACAGGACAGGTTATACAACATTGGCGGAAGTCAACAAAACTCGGCGACGTGTTGGTTCACGGTAGTGCTGTGTGTTTTGCTGACGGGTAACATGTGTCAAATTAATGGAATAAGTTTAAACCCCTTAAATATCACATATAAATAATACCAGTTTACGTCATCGTTGTTTTCCTTTGAAGGAATTAGACGTATCTTCAGAAAAGTTGGTGATGATTACTGATAGTGTGTAAGGTGCAACTCGGGTTTTTAGTTAAACAACTGGCTTATCTATATACATCAATTGGAGAGAGTGTGGGTGCAGCTTCGACATCATTAATTAAGCTGGATCCAGTGGTGATGGCTGAATATCTAGGTTTTCTCTCAACTTTGGCAGCAACTAATATCAATCCATTACTTTTGTCTAACCACTTCTGCGTTTTATAAAAGTATGGAGGCTGAAGTATGCCCTGACTATGCTCATTGCAATTTCAATGATGGGATTCACTCGGGCACGCTTTATGAATGAAGTATTCTTTTTGCTACTCATTTGTTAAATAATTACCACTGGTCTTTCGTACTTCTGCCGTAGTTTCTGTGCAATATTTACTTGTGGGTTGACTTTAGATACAGAAAGCAACACGGTGAATCGGGTTTAATTTTGTATCATCAACCGATTCCCTGTAAGTTTAGAGCATTTATATTGAAACTTACCAAAGCATTTTCTTACACGCGGTTCAATTTGATACATTCTTTGTGGTATGAAGTGTGGGCACAAACTACTGCCCAACCGGATGCAGTAGCATTGGCTGTTGATTAGTCGCCACATCCCATTGTGTTTATCAATGCTATTTAGCTCAAGGCCCCAGCGCCTTTATTTCCGATGACCGTTCCACTTGACTAAGCTTCCTGGGCTAAGAAATTTCGTGAGTAAAGAAAATTACAAATCTCGACTGTATGGAAACTGCTTTTTTCTCTTCCTTCGTTTGTTCATTTACCTCTTTCCGCGGTTAAGGCTGTCATTATTAATTTTTTAATTTACCATTGCTGGTAAATGCTGTTGACTGACTGATCAAGCATGATCAAGTCGTTCAACCAATCGAGTCCAAGTAGATTAAATACTTGCTGATTTTCCATAAATAAATTTGTGTGAATGCGCTGATCCTGAAGAATATCCTGACAAAACAACTCTCCAAGTAATTTCAGGGCAATCCCAGATGCGTCCGGTGCTGCTTGGTTGGTGTGAGAAAATGTTGTTCGTCCCAAATGCACATGTGGTTGGACAGTTCAATGTGATGCCTGATGCACTATCCAGCAGCAGCTTAACTTCGGTGGCATTAATTTACATCGCAGTGTACTTACGACTGCTATAATGTCAACAATGAAAGTTGCTGTTACATCTCCGGGCGTATTGTAGTATCTGTAAGCCGTCGAAATCCGCCGTTCTTTTTCGGTGGTAAGAGGCCGATACGTAAGTCAACACGACGATTTGTGCCCATTCAGGACACAACGCCTGCACACCTAAGCTCCGAATTAGAAGCTGCGCCAAAGTACCATTCCTCCCAAAGCCTGCAGGCTGAAGGGGATTTAGAAGTTATTGTATTCAAGTGAATACAAATTTTCTGGGGATCACGGCTGACAGTTAGATGAGATATTAAATATGTGGGCTGGATTACTGTTAAATCATTATAACATTATGTTCCAGTTCATTTTCTAAGAAAATCAGTGGTGATAACTTGCAGCATAACCACTGAATTTGTCTCCATTCTGCCTAGAATCCTTGTTCTGAAATTTAAATCTTTAGTCGCTAACAGACCACAAACATAGATGAGACACCTGTACTGATCGCCCGCAAGTTTGCAGAGTTTGGTGCCTTCATATTCACAGTTCACAAGGCTCGAAAACTTAACCCACTCCTTCTCATATCGCTTGATCATTATAGGACATCCGTATCGGATAGTAAAAACTGTAGTCTGTTCCAAAAACTGTGACAAAATGGACAACATAAAGTCTTAACTTAAGTCTGTACACTTCTTAAGAAATATGGATTTTGTAGACTTTTCCTGCTCTGCCTCAACCAATTTCGGTATCACGAAGCGAACTCACTTGTCATTCCAGACACCGAAAAGAACAACACGAAATATACCTTCGTATTTGTGGAACCAGAAAGTAAATGTAAGGCTAGAGTTTGGTTCATAAGGTACACACAAATTTACTGCGTCAGATCTCCTTGTAATGTAGCATATACATTTGCTTTTGTTACTGAGCTTGTCTACATTAACAATATGTGTATCGGCGTATCAATCATCCCGGATTGCGCTTTCGGAATATTAATTGCTGTTCCTGCAGCAACGCTTGCCTTGCACCAAAAGCGATTGACATCTTTAGGTTCGTTAAGAAAACTTCGCAATTGCTGTAGTACTCATCAGCGTCACCGCTCCCCGTTGTAACTGGTGTCCAATCCCACCGTAAATGCATAAGTCAGAGTAAAGTAAACAAAGTGAATTCGAAGGGATGGAATGATTTTAATTATTTCTCAAATAAACTTATAATTATGGGAGCTAAAACTGTTGGTCATCAGTGTCCTGACCTCAACGAATGTGAAAGCATTACTTATTGTTTCAGTTAAAAAATTTCTCAATTTTTTTCGTGCCTATGCACGTTCTCCCTATCTTGCAGTGGACAACAACTCCGGGTTTACCAGCTATCGACCTAGTACCTGCTTTCCATATTTAACACAACCTCGTTCACAGGATTGGCCATCACGCGGCCGAATCCCATATGAATTTGCCAGGCATCTATGTGGCATTAGCATTCCGTTTTTCGTCGTTTGGTCGAATTTTGGCATCACACCAAACAAAACTGTCTGCTCGGCCTTGTGGATTAACTCAGATCATGAGTACTGGTTTCGCTTGGCAGAGTAATACCTCTTCCTTCCAATCCTGCTCAAACAGGGAGGTCACGGCTTTACGGAAATTCTCGAATACCATCCTTACATATATTGAGTGCAAGAAAATCCTCGCTAGCAGCAACAAATTGTTAACAGCTGAAATAGTGTTTTACATCTCAGATTTTTTATTTATTTCTAAATTAACTGACTATGCTTCAGCCTGCAACAACTGAGAAGGAAGTAGTCCAAAATTAGGGGGAAAATGAAGTGCTTTCAAGGGATCCGACAAAAAGGACATATAACGCTATAACTTGTGCATCAGTGAACCGGCGCTTTAATTGGTCGTTTCGCAGACGCCTGGTCACCGGTGACAAGCAGAGGGGATCATGTGGATAAAATGGATATTATCATCGGCAGCTACTACACCAGGATTCAATGAGAGCAAGCAGGCCTCGCGTTTGTTCCCGAGAATAGTCCGCCTTGTAACATTAGGCTGGTAGACACACGCGAGGATACTTATCAATAAAAACAGCTAACTGAAGTACAGGTGAAAAAGATGGTGAAGAGTTAAAAGACTCTAAAACATTCAGTAACATAGAAATATTGCAGCGCAATTCACTAATAATTTGTCATCATTTAACAAAAAATATAATGTCAGGGTGAAGAATAATTTTCGTAAAATCTCATCAGACTCAAACGTTGACATAACACTGAATGAAGGAATGAATCAACTCGGTTTGAGATGAAATTCTGGACTGCTTGAATTATCAAAATCGATAGTTTGACACACGGATAGAGATGCTAATCAAAGTAAATTAACTACACATGCATAAGCTAGGCTCAGTAATCCAAAGAAATTGCGTAAGTAAGATCACAGCCAAATAACTAACAAAAAGTGTCCGTTGGTCAATGTAGTAGTATCGACCGTATGAATCGTTTTTGTATAAACAATTCCGGCTTCAGATATTGAATGTAGATAGCCTCGGCGATGGATAAGAGCTGTTTGCGGAATCCTTGGGAGAAGGGTCCATGAAGTGAGTTAATGAGTTTGAAGTCATTCCCTGAAGCTGTATGGCCACATTCAAGAAAATGCGACATGATTGAGCTGTCTGAAGGCATATTTTTGCCTTTGTAAAACCATGCCAGGATGTGTTCACGAATCCTCTGAGATAGGCGCCTCGTCATGCTACCCACGTATCGTGCTCCACAGGAGCGCGAGTACTGATAAACGATCATTGCACTAGTCAACGACGGTAGTCTATCCTTCAAGGGTTTCTTAAGCAACGGCTTATTGTGAAAAAGGATTTCAAGCAGGCCACGAAATAAGTTTTCATGACTGTGTATTTCAGGCGTCTGGATGACATACCAGCTGCAGAATTGCCGTTAAAGTGTATATGTATATAAAGCTCTTTCTTAGGAGCAATGCTCCTAGGTGGCTTTCGATTGCGTTCTTTCAAATATTCCTTGATAAATTTATCAGGATAGCCATTTTCCCTGAGGGCATCGCTGATTCTCTGTAGTTCTTAGTTGACGGTATCCGGTATACAAATACTACGCGCTCTGAAGGCGAGAGATCTGCTAAAACTCCGCTTATGCTGTGGTGGTACTGCGATGTGGAAGTTAATGTACTGCCCAGTCCATGTGTGATTTCTGTTTACCTTTCTGCTGCATGATCCGTCCGATATTTTCATGGAGAAATTAGAATATGGAGTCTGATGAGATTTTACGAAAATAGTTCTTCGCCCTGTAGTGATTTTTGATTTTGATTCATATTAATCAAATAGGAATCTTTTTTTGCTGAAAACTATCTTTCCCCGTTTTTTATGAGATATTTTTGCGGTGCAAATCTCAAAGGCTGATCTGGCCTTTGCCTCGCCGTTTACGAGTTTAATCTGACTTGAAATGAAAATGTTGCTTTGTGATCGCATTTTATTTTTATTCCAATTACGTTTCGATTCCTATTACTGGTTCTTGCACTATCCTAAATGTCATAGGGCGTCACTCTTCTTCAGTGCACTACAGCGAAACGCGATTGCTTCTGCTAATACTGAATTGAGTAGTGTAGACAGAGATCATCGTACTTTCCGCAGTTTTCTTCGCAAATAATCTTGCAGGGTACGGATAAGGCTAGATGTTAATTGATGAGGGTCCTCAAAAGAAATCAAGAAATGTACTGTTCTTAGTGTTTTGTACTACAGGGTTTGCCTGACCAGAAACGAAAATTCTGGACCAGTGCAATTTTGCTACTGCCTAGAATAGAGGGCACTCTTGACGACGTTATCACTGAACCGTTGATGAGAAATGCTTTATCACTAAACAATAATGCTGCGATCAAATAAATTAGTTGTATTAAACTTTGAAAGATGGCTACAAATCTATTAAAAAGCTGTTTGAAGTATAATTCCAGGTTATTTTTTCAAATGTGGCTGTGGTCAACTTCCGCTTGTCCATGAGTGGTCTACATCTCACTGGAACTTGTAACGTCAATAAAATTTTGCTTTACGGTCATGTTGCACGAATTATCCAGTAGCACTCCGGCCATACCACAAGAAGGCATAGATACACGAGAAAGTTCACGACCTGAAACGCTTTCTTCTATCATGCAACTCGACTGTAATTCAAATACGAATGACACGCCATCAACCGCAATAATTATGAGTTTAAACTAAACATGAATTTAACTTACACCAACAAATTTCTAACTGAATACACTGTCCACTTACTACACCAATGCCTAAGACAATCTTAGGCAATTTGCCAGACTCAGAGAACACCAAATTTCATTGCAACATGATCCCGGTTGGATGACATTGAATTGATTAGAGCATGCGTAGCTAATTCTGAGCTCAATTTGCATGGTATATATTTGCATCGGAATGGTAGAATTAGAAAGGGTAGTGTTGTAATATTTTATTAAAAAACTTCGCTTAATACTCTGCTTAGATCTCAACTAAACAACTGTGTTCCTGATATTTCGTATTGCCGCCAATATTTGTCTAACAAAGCCCGCGTCTTGTAGGCGTAATTTACCAATCGCCCAACTCCACATCGCGAATAACTCCTTAGAGAAAAACTGCATTAGTTTGCTTTGACCAATTCTTACACTCATCTCATCGTAGGCGAGTTTAATCTACGCGATCTTGAAATGTCTTAAAAGCAAAGTGTTCAATTTAAAGCTTGTTTACAAAAGCTAATTTGCAGGTGCCGTTTTTGCAACCAGGTAACTACTACTACTATTACTACTGCCACTCATACTAATACTACTACTACTTCTACTACTACTACTATTACTACTACTACTACTACTACTATTACTACTACAATTATTCGAACTGCTTACGCGCCGTCGATACCCGGTCTTGTGTTCTCAAAAGAAGAATTCATGCTCAAGGGAATAGTTATAAGCAAAGTATTAGGTTTTACTGACCTGGTTACAATATTATTGAATAGTATGCTGCGCGGAATTTCCTGACAAGATAGCTGATGAAGTATATACTTTCATGCACTAAACGTGTTATCCTCGAAGTTTAAACAGTCATCTTGGAAGTACTTAAACGAATGCCTATAAGATTCCACGTTCATAGGAAAACCTAGCACATTGGGTGGCGCAAGCGTGGAAACAGAATCCCTTATATAGTCAAATCAAATACAAGTCCTTTCTGTTGAGCGGAACATTTAAATCATGCACTTGAGAGACAGCGTGGAAATCTTACAATAACTACCCAAATTCCGAAACCTGGACGGCAAGCCTGTCACAGCTTGACGGTAGCGTGACATTGATATACTAGGACAATTAACACATCAGTAGGGGATGATTAATCGAATTTGCGTAAACGGCAAGCTCATATACAGGCAGGTTAACTGCATTCATAAACTTCAGCAACGGAAGCAGCTGCTACATTAGAGTTCCCTTGCACTTATACATCGCTGTGGATAATGTGCTTAATTTTATCCCAGTTTCTGATACCCCATTTTCAGTTTTATCCAATAACACATTTGGTGCTGAAGCTCAGGTAAAATTCTGCCGTCCTGCTTAACCACATTTCCTTGGCTTCTAGTACATTTATCCGAAGGCTCTACAGGCAGGATTAAGTGAACTGGAGGAAAGGCCGTCTACTTTTTGCCAAATCTTTTGACAATAAAATAAAATTCCACCTGTAAATAAATGAGTGTTTACCACATATATTAATAACGTGGCAGTTGCAATGTACCAAACATATATCGTCCGATGACGCTGTTTAGGATGCCTTCCAACCTTATGAAATTAACCAAGACCGGACCACTGATGCGACATCCGGAAAACTTCAACTTGATATCATCGGAGGGACATGGTTACGACAAAACCACTAATACATTGCGAACCTGTTTCCGGCCGGCTATAGCTAGGCTAAAGCAGTGAATGCTGTAGCATAAATCGATGTCCTCCAATGGGAACTTCAGAAACGCTTGATCGAGACGACCACCGAAATCTACCCTATTAAGCAGTTATCCTTTCTCCTGATGCTCATAAATTAATTTTTGTGCAAAATGGAACATAATCCGGGTAATTTCTACGCCCTGGAAAAGATCTAAACAGCAATGA
>CALYDF020009185.1:0-10985 GCA_944474145.2 Dicrocoelium dendriticum
TCCTACTACTCTGCCAGCGCCATAAATCCTGGCGCTTCATTTTAATGGACCGTAACTACAGATGGAGATCGATGCAGGAAAACTTGTGAAAATAATTGGCGAAGTGCATCTATTAGGGTGTTGCTCCTCCAAACCCTGGCACACCAAGACCGCGGTTTCGTCCTGGTTTAGGCTCGTCCGGTGGAGGTAGCCTGAGCTAGGTTAGAACTAAGAGCTTACTACTTCATGGCGGACGCCCTGAACGCTATGCTACTTAGATCCACTGGCAACGCTTGGCACAGCGGAAAGTAATTCAAGTTAAATTTGGGGAGCACGCTGTGTGGTTGGGTTGCGACTCGCAACCTGTATTTAGACCTCGGCTCACTTTGAGCTAAACCTCGGTCTGTCCGATCTTGAAGACCATATCCTGAATGGATATATTTGGGTGTTACTCTTCCCAACCCTGGTACACCAAGACCGCGGTTTCGTCTTGGTTTCGACTCGTCAGATGGAACTCAGAGCTCGGTACTTCATGGCTGACGCCCGGAAAACTATGCTAATGAGATCCGCGAGCGCTGCTAAACACAGCGGAAATTAAGTGGCGAATGCTGTAAAATCATTGCCACCCATATCCACTTTCAGTTCCTTTCTACCTATGTACACTGGCGAACATATACGTGCAATTGATAAATACCTTGCAAGGGAGGGCTTCAAGAGAAATACAAGTCCATAAGTTCCACCATTTTATGTCCGTAGTTAGCAAGGTCACTGGTCCAACTAACCAGCCTGGATCCAGTAACATAAATTTTAATGTAGTTAATATTTCAGATAGAGTGCTGAGTGAGACAGGGTGTATATTACTGGAGAAGGGTTCGACATTTAATGCAAGATAAGAGCCGAAAAAGTAATTCTTAGTTTTGAGTCTGATTGAGCAAATTTCCCCGTCACAACGGCTGAACAAATTAGTGCAGGGTATGTGAACATTATGAACTCAACTGTCAGGGAAAGCCGAATCTTTCGCCAGAGAATGGTGTCGCATTAAGTGCTATACAAGATGATCCCAACATTAATATCATAATTATCGAATAAAGCAAAATTACAGTGATAATGAGCAAGTCAGAGTAGTTGAAAAGGAGTGGAGGAACACGTAGTGGCAGGATCATCTATATTTATGGACAATAAGTCGTTCACTTCAATGATGAATAAACATAATACAGATGTTGCTAACTACTTAAGGAACATAAAGAAGCATCTAGGACCAGGAAATTGGTGCAACATATACCCGAGAGCATCTCTTCCACCAATAGTCTATGACTTACCGAAGATGCATAAGCCCGAGGTACGCGTTTAAACTATTGTAGATGACATAGGTTCCTCGATGCACGAACAAGCTGGACATTTGGATGGCATATTGCAACCCTTGACAGCGCATATTGAATTAAAAGTTAGCACGCTTTGGAGACAGAGAAACCTTGTCTAACTGGGGACAGTAACTAAGGAAACGGCATTAGCGATGCGCGCAGTAGATACAGGACTGGAGGTCGACTTGGTTAACATCGAAATCGTTAAAAATGGGTTGTGATAAGCTCCACAGAGGCTGACTGCTGACGCGATTAGCAAGGTTAACTGTTGCATGAACAGAATTGACGGGGCAGATCGTTCGATTGTGTGGCGCTCTGTCTTAACGCGATCAGTCTGAGGAACACCGGATGGTGGATCCATGGCAAAGAATGAAGACCACGTCATCCCCGCCCCCATTGTTAATATGGTTTACATGTATGACCTTGTAAGGCGGACCGATTTTGACAGTTCTATGCACTATTTGGAGTGAAGCGTTGAACTGTAACGCGATTGACCATCTGCACACATCCCATACGTCACAATTATTATCCCAGTTCTCTATAAATGCTATACCAATCTACCACTGGTTCACTCGGTCTGACGAAGCTTTTGTATCAAAGGATAAACTTCGGCCACAAACTATACCAACCGGTTGATTTCAAACCTTTCTGACAACAATCTTATATTTGTACAAAGGAAAAATTGGGAAATTTGAGGGATTTCATTCAATGAAAAAATTCAAGAATATGCACTATTTTTTTCTTCCATTCGTTACCCTGGACACCGGCTTGATAAACGCGGGTTACATGTTCTGAATGACAAAGAAAAATCAATTCAGACGGTCCTGAGCAAAAGAACATGGATGAACTTCGTTCATTCTTATACATATTGTTCAATTATCGCCGATTATTTGCATAATGCATCTACTTTATTGTCTCCAGTAAATGAATTGTTGCACAGAAATGCCCTATGGCGTCAGGCTTCCAATCACCGGGATGACTTTAATAGGTCTAAGCAGGCTATTACTTCATCAGTGCAGAATGCTGGGAAGACTGGAAAATTAGTTTTTCAGATTATATTTCTGTGCTACGAGTTCTCAATCCATCTGTGGCGCTGAAAACGGAGGATAATTTAAAGCTTTTGCCCTTGCACCTCGGCTCACTGGGTGGAAGTTTATTTGATGCTCAAAATTTGCGGGAGAACCCACGTTGACAGAGGCCTTATCGGCCCTCTACAAACATTAGGGTGTTCGAGTGAACACTTAAAATTCTCTGTACAGGTTTTCGCAGCTGAAACAAGCATCCGGAAAATCAGTTGATGCATTCATTTCCCGTATTGTTTGTTCTGTTCGAAGGTGTGACTAAAATAGTATTCCCAAGAAAAAAGTGAAATAAGCCATGTTAATACAACAATTGAGTTCTGGTCTCACAGATACTCGGATCAGAGAGCGTCTCTTAATGATGAACGCAGAAAAGCTCACATGGGACGGGACCTGTGACGTTTCTGGTGCGAAGGTCATAGTCACGGAACCAAACAAAATAATCCTCGCTAATACAGTGGCTATTCAATTTGACCGTTTGGATTCCAAACGCTCTCTGACACGATTCTCAGTTAGAAATAAGCGTTACCGTTGTGGAAATGCTGAACATCGTGCAAAGGATAAGTCCCGTCTTGCAAATAGTGCAATCTGCCGGAATTGCGGTAAGACCAGTCACTTTGCTCAACTTTCTCCTTCTCGTGCCATTTCTTTAGTTGATTCTGCAAATGACTCTAGAGCTTCCCCAGTCACCAATGAACAATCTATCTATGTTGTTAATGAATCCGTACATTCACTTTCGTCTCCAAATCAAGAACACAAAATGTCATCGCCAGATATTCGTCATGTGTTTCTTGAACCAAACCATTTGTCTAGATATGGAACTAGATTCCGCGTCACTAATCACAGCAGTAACATATTGCATTTACAAACAGCATTTTGGCAGTTAACTGAACATCATTCCGCTTACACTTTCAGCAGCTACTCAAATGATCATGTCCATATACTCGGTTTTGTTACTGTTTCAATTTTGCTTATAAATAGCAGAAAGCGTATAGTTGAAGTTTACGTCTCTAAAACTGATAGTTAGCCTCTATTGGGACGTAATGCCATGGTCTTTTTGAACGTATCACCATGCGTCAGCATGATGATCATTGTAAGTGTCAACCTTCACTCGTTACGTTCCAGTTACCTAAATCTCTTTCTTCCGGATACTGTTAGATTCCCAAAAGCAATGTACCACTTTCGTTTGAAGGCGGATTACAAACCGTTCAGCATTTTCCATCCTAGGCTTGTACGTCTGGCCAAATGAGAAGCGTTGTCGCAAGCTTTGAAAAATATGGTCACGGAAAGCTTGATAGAACACATACAGTGTTTTGAATAGGTTCATTCACTAGTTGCATTTGAAGATAGTTGGTTTTATTTGTGTATTTATCCACCTTCGAGCGCTTAATCGACATATAATGTAGACAAATTACCTCTGCCTTCTCCCGACGTGTTGATGGTTATCCTATCAAACTCCAAACTTTTCTCAAAGCTGGATATTCTCAGTGCGCACTACCACACGCAACTGAATCCAGGTTGCCGACATTTGACTGCCTTCCTCACACAAGACGGTTTGTACCGAAACAAAATGCTACCAATGGGCTTTAGCAGTTCCCCATCAGCTTGGCAGAAGTTTATTACTTTGTCGTTAACAGATATAGAAGGATGTGTTGTGTATATAGCTGATATGTGTGCCTTTCTTCGTAATCCCACCGAACATCAGCAAAACCTTCATAATTTGCTACATAGGCTGAATGAACTATATCTCCGTTTGAATACCAACAAGTGCCAATTCTCTGAAACGGAGGTCCAATTTATTGGACACGTTATTTATACCTCGGGCATTAAGCATAACGTGCAAAACCAGAGCCATTTTCGACTGAGCAAAACCTTACAACGTTACGCAGATGAAACATTACTTGGGTTTGTGTGCTTATTACCTTCAACATCTACCGAATTTTGCGACTATTGCTGAGCCGTTACGGAAGTTGACGCGCCACAACCATGAGTTTCGTTTGACCACTGCGCAAGACAATGCCTACGTTATCATCCGAGCGATGATTGAATGCACTCCCACGGTAGAGATCCAATGAGCACTGTCCAACTTTTGTTTAAACGGATGCTTCAGATGTTCTCTTAGGTGCAGTTCTGTCTCAACTGCACGATGGCAAGGAGAAAGTCTTTTGTACGTATCAACACCTTGTCTGACTGAAAGAAATTATTCCACATGCGAGAAGTAGGCCCTCGCATACTTCTTGGCATGTGACAAATGCACGTCTACTTATTCGGACGTTGATTGAGTTTGCGCACCGATCACTCTGTTATTACAACGCTGCGAATTCGCGGTAACAAAGGCCAACATCCCGTACGTTTACTGATTTATCATTAGCAAATTAAATCCGTGACAGCGTGCTTTACCCATCTAGTAGATTGCGCGTCGAGACTCTTACTGCCCAAGGAAAGGGAAAACGAGGATCTAAAGTGGGTAAAGACGATATCGCAGCTCACAGACGGAACACCTAAAATAACATTTGACCTAATACCAGAGAACACTGACAAAGACCCTGTGCTAGCGAAACTTCGGAAGTATATATCCACTTCATGGTCCAGTCGTACCAAGATCTGACCTGAGTTACTTCCGTGCTATGCCCTACGGTACGAGCTTCCTACTCTGTGCAACTACATTATTAGAGGCAAGCAGTTAGTGGTCCCTGAAATCGTTATTCCTGTGGTTGCATGTGCGCATGAAAGCCAACCTAGGATTGTGCGAACTAAACTCGGATACGACAATACTGTTGGTGGCCGAAGTTGAATTCCAGCGTCGAGACGGTTGTTCGGATGTTACCCCCGCCAAAAATCAGATAAGAGTGCCAGACCTATGAGTGGCTTAGCCCAACGTATCCTGTACCCAGTGAAGCCATGGGCAAAAATGTCATCGATAGTTTCAGCCCGTTTGCCAGTGCACCTCCGCAGAAGCGAAATGTGCTAGTGGCTGCACGTGTGTACTGGAAAAGGCCAGAAGCTATTACATGCGTGGACGTAACTACAGCCGTCATAATAACGTGGCTCCGCTGTTTGTTTGTAAGGTACGGTTTGTCAGAAAAATCAGTCAATGGAAACCGCTCACAGTTCTGAAGAAAATTATGCTGATTTCCTAAGGCGCTACAGTATCAGACACACGAGGACTGTATCTTATAATCCTGCAGCGAATAGATTGTCGAACTACGTAATCGTACTTTGGATAATCTCTACAAGTCCTTCAACTTTTGGGAGAATCCTGGGATGATTCGTTGTTATCTGCATTGTAGGTATACATAATCGCTACACATCCCGCAACGGCGAGGACTCCCTCGGAGCTAATGTTAGGGCGAACAAGTTGAACTCGATTAAACGCAGCCTTTATATCCAAAGAAACCGGTTATTATAGAGGGTACGATAGATAGGCGGTTTACCAAGCTAAATATAGACGCGCTTGGAGAACATATCCTCCATAGACATTTGTTAGTGTGAAACTACCCTATTCCTGGAAAGTAGGTAATGTATTCGGACCGCCGATACGTGTGGAAACGGTGTGCACGCCAGGAGCTTACAACTTGGCTGACTGGACAAAGGTGAATGCAAGACGGTTGTAAACAGCGCTTTCGCTCTTTGCTATTAAACAGACGAAAACACCTACAAGCTAGCGCTCGGTACAATCTAATACAAATGTACGACGTTCCGGTCGGATACGCCGCCCCGTCTACCGATACGCTTTAACGGATAACACCACATAAAATTTCTTCGGGGTGCTGACCTTGAATGAGATCGTTCATAAACATGTAGTGCATATGTTTTTACGAAAACAGGAGGGGACAATGTCGTGTTCAAATACGTTGCTTTGCTTTTGACCTTGATGCCTTTAACCTACTAAAAACTTTTATTTATCACTCGTTGGCCCATCATGTTCTCTTGAATTTGATTGGTTGCAATGCGAACCTCTATCAATTTAATTGTACTGCGCGAGTTTGTGACAGTTTCCTCCATACATACTTTCCAGTGCTACTCTGGTTTGCCGTTTTCCAGGATACAACAGTCAGCAAACGATAGTACATAATGATTCCCATAAGCCACTTATCCTACAATACAAAGTGTCTCCTTGTGGATTCGGGCTATCCTTGCCACCGAATAAAGGACGGTTCGTTATGTTACGTAACATTCGCATCGCGCACACAAAAACGGCAAAGAAAAACTACTCGCATATTGATATGGGAGCCTTAGTAATAAGCTTCGGGGTAACGACGTTATACCGGTAAGTATGGGGGGATTTCTCCGAGTTACCAATGGATTTCAAACCCTTACACTCCTTATTGAGAGAAAGCGGGAGCATTCAACAGATGGTATTACCAAGAATACCTTGAATACTTGCATTAAAAAATTATTTAAATTTCGGGTGTCAGCAACCATATAGTCATTGTGCTGAGCCGCCTGACAATATATAAAGTACACAGGAACATGTCCTTCCGTTTGAACTGGTTAATTTAATGCAACCTCTAGACACAACGCCGATACGAATTGCAACAATCCGTTAGTGGACTAATCGAGACCCACTACTATCCATGGTAAAACGATTTGTGACCATCTGAAGTGACACTTGATTTACAGCCGTTCATGATTCGTAGGATCGAACTGAGCTTATCCGATGCCTGTGTTTTGGGGCTCTCGGGTAGTCCCTGCTGTAAAGGTACATCCAGTGATCATCAAAGAACTACACTATGTTCATCCTGATGTTGCAAGGATGAGAGCCTTAGTATGAGAATATTGTTGGTGGCCCAAAATCAACTGAAACTAGAAAATTTATGAAAGAATTATGAAGTTTGTCAAACTCAGCAACATCCACTGCATCCTTATCGTTGGCCCGACAAGCCGTGGCAGCGGATTAAAGCTGGCTCCTTCATAGCGGTCAATGATACAATGGTTATTTTTATTATTGATGCGCATACTAAGTGGATCGAGGTAGACTCAGTTGCTCAAACGACATGGGAATCCACCGTTAACAAACTAAGAGCTTCATCTGCTACGTTTCATATCCCAGAAACCTAAGGCACAGAAAACGGTTCATTCTATATTAGCGCTGAATTCAATAACTGCGTCTGCAATACTGGAATCCAGCGCATTTAATCAGGCCGGTATCCCCCAGAATTAAACGGGCTATTAGAACGCATCGTACAAGCGGTAAACCCAAGCTTCGAAAGCGAAAGTTACAAAAGAAAGCTGATCACTTTATATTCGTCTACGGTTGCTCGCCCACAGACATTAATGGTAAATCTCCGACGGAATTGATGTCCAGCAGAATTTTTAGAAGTTGACTTCACTTGTATTTCACCAACATGGACGTAGGAGTATTGGAGCATCAGAAGAAATCTGTGTCCCTAAACGAGTAAATGACGGAAGTCACATTCGAGCAACATCAACCAGTTTACACCCGATTACCGCATGAGAAATCTTGGTAGCCTGCAATCGTAATCGATGCGCCAGGGACCCAATGTGGGTTGCACCTTCCGGACGAGCGAGTCATGCGCTGATACATGGATCACGTACGCACACGAGTCACTGATTCACCAGCCAAAGCGCAGCCAGCTTCTTATTCTGCTGCAGAAACATTGGAGGTGGAGGACGAATGAACACCCACAAGTGAAACCACTTCGGCGGTCGAGCCGTGTGTACAAACTTAGAGATCGGTTCCAAACTGGAGGGTGTAGGTAGACACAACGTTGAGGGATGTCATCTGCATCGAAACGATCGCTGAGTACGCACACACTCTCACTGATCTCTTACATACAGCACGCACGCACGCATACAACAAACATCTTCCCTTCTGGTAACTTGTACTTGGTCGATATTTGTATAAACTTTTCCCTTCCGTGCGCTGTCTTCTGTGTGACTAAGGGCTGGTATACTTCCTACTAGAAGCGAGACGCGACATAAGCACAGTGTCTCTCATCTCACAGGTGGTATATAAAGCAAATGATCGTCTGAAACTTTAGTGCAGTCTAGGGGTACGTCGTCAACTCCTTCTCTGTCAGTGACCGACTCCTTCCAGCTTTATCGGGTTAGTAACAATGCTGAAGACCAATACAGATAGCGGCTGTATCCGTGCTGCTGTGTAACAAAAATGTTGTTACTCCCAATGTATCACATAGGCACCGCTGCGATACTAAACTACATAACTTTGTTTAGCACCGGGACGAGAGTAACCAGACGGTGGTTCTAGGGCTCCGCACGACACTCACTCTTACAGATAGGAGTAACCTTTGATGCAGAGCACTCTGCAAAATCCGAGTGAGTTATATAATGCAGAAAATAAGCATAGCTGCATTCATTGGAAACATTATAAAGCATAAAATTTTATTCCTCTTTCCTTTTTATTCATGAAAATGAAAACAAGTGTATGATAAGCATGTGTATGATGCCTTTACACGCGGAAACAGATCGAGCCTACTTTGAAAGCGCTAATTCACATGACCTTACCCCAAAACAAGTCCTCATTTTTAACTGAAAGTTATCATTCCAACGTTTATGTATAATCTACATAACAATTATTTGTTATCACAGTGTTTAATATTTAGTATTATTATTTATTATTATTTATTTATGTATTATTTATTTAGACGATGTTCCCGCCCTAGAAATTTTTATTAATAAGTCCCATAGTAAGTACACAAACAGCATAATTATTTCAATGCTGAAAAGAATATCTGCAGTTAAGAAATGCTACATTTTTCTGGGTCATTAAATTAGGTGACAAAAAGTATACGCTTCTATGAAAAGTAATATCCTGGTGCTGGTTTAAACATGTGCTGATATTATGTATCTTTGAGAGCACACGGCTGGGTAGCCGAACAACATGTTCCTGGTGCCAGCTGTTTGGTTCGGGTTTAACCCGTTCCAGCAAATAGTTCGGCGGCAGCCCTCCAGGACGTAGTGGGTTTACGCCCGGCAAGCGCTCTCCCTATAAAAATCTACAAATGTCTTCTTATCAACACTGTGACGTGGCGGATGTGACTCGCCACAATCTAAAATCATTGGCCCGTGGACATCCGGAAAATGGTATCCAACCCAAGGACGTCAATCGCTTATTCTCACTTTCCTACCGATAACAAACAGTCAAAAATTCTGCGGCACATTCAAAAATAAAACCTACATTCATAGACAATTGAATACATATACACACCCATACACTTGCATTCACTGTTATGCCAAACATGTACTCTTTGTAAATTGTGATCACACTATGTTAGCTAAACATGATCATGCCTGTATAGGTGTGTCTCGCATTGTCGGGAATAAAAGTTTACTTATTTATTTATTTATTTATTTATATCTTGAAGTTGTTCCTACAATAAGGTTGCTGTTGAATATGCTGCGAGTTGCAGCAACACGTTGGAACTGAGGTTGGATGAAACAGATTAAACGGTGCTGCGCACACATTACATTGCAATTGTCATGTTTATTTTAATAACGGAAAGTGAACGAAACATCTGGAAGACTATGTTCACTAACTTAAGTTATACTCCATTTTTAATTTTAACATAACTAATGTAGCACAAGCGACAGGGTTGGAACTGTGTTGGTTTATTTATACTTTCCAGGCAATAACCCATTGAAATACCAACTTACGCTCAACTGACGAATTATAATGGTTCGTTTGGATTTGAATGCTCTTAAATTATTAGTCCTGAGGCATTCAGCTTAAAACATCTTTTAATATTGTTTCATGTTGAAAATGCCACAACAATTTGTTAATGAATAATTTGTTCACTCTTTCCAATCACACGCCGAACCGTTTCAATTTATTTCTGCTGGATTGCAACAATGGGGCAATCAAAGTAAATCTACCAGCTATAGCAGCTGAGAAAAAAGCAACTAATTTTATGGAATGTTTCAGCTGTTGGAAAAAAGACCCAAGCAAAGACAGTATATATTTATTCCCAAATGAATTAAGGAAATTTTTCAGGTTTTTGATATTATAATATCTTAAACATTTGCATAAATTCTATTACAGAAACATGGTGGAAAACGCAGTAATTCTTTATGCAATTAACGATCGACAAGGTTTTTAATTGCGTCACGTAATTCGCTACCTATTGAAAGATCTTTAGAAGTTTTTGTAATCATTGTTAAATAAAATGAAAACGGAGAAACCAGAATGAGATTTCAATTCTAGCGGCTGCTTGTATAGGTTTGAATATACTAAAACTTAAAAATATCATTATAAACCAGACAGTAAATACAAAATGGTGAATATACTAGCATAATACAAAATTTGCCTCAAGTTACAGATTTTTATATTATATTTGTGCTAAACAATCTTTTCCTTGGTGATATAAAGTGAGAAATCTTACAATGTTTAACAAAGTAAAAAAGCTTTATTAACGCTACTTTGTTATCGAAGAACAATTCAAATTTGAATTGTTGCTGGTCTCTCCAGCCGGTGCGATTTCATTTTGCATTTTTGGCCGCGGTAATCGGAAATCTCCTGCGATTGTTCTACGCTTGCCTGCCTTTTAACAGATTAATAGATTCAACAGTAATAATACATTATATA
>CALYDF020009186.1:0-11045 GCA_944474145.2 Dicrocoelium dendriticum
TTCGCGTGCGTGCTCACGCGCTCGATCGATGGCGGAGAAATCGGAGACATCTTCCTTCCGAAATTCGGTTAAAGGTCGCAAACAATGTGCACAGCTCAAATATTAAAGCAACTGAAGCAGCAAGCATACCGACGAATGTACAAAAGCGCAACTTGACTGCTGCTTTAATTGACTCTGATGTAGGTCTAAACGAAGGCTGGGACGCACCCTGGCCGGATCAAGTTGCAAGCGAGGTGTCATTGACCCATCAAAAAAAACGAGCAACTGCCAACCTCCCATCGGTCGGCATTCTACCACACGTGACCCCTTCACCCCACTGTGGGCTCCTAAAGACCGAGAAACCGGCCTGCTTGTATACGAATGCTCAGGGTCTTTCTAACAGACTGGCTGAACTGAAACATCGCTAAGCGTCCGGTAGTATGATGTCATTGGTATCACAGTGACTTGGTTGCACAAGGGAATGACGGACGCTGAAGTTTCGCTGCCTGGCATGTCGCTGATCCGGAACGACAGGCTCACACAAGGAGGAGAGGTAATTCTGTATTACCGAAACGACTTACAGGGCGAAGCCGTGGATGATTCAGACTCGCAGTTCTCCGACTCTCTTTGGTGCCGGTTGCAGTTAAAAGGCAGGGACGCTTGCCTTATTGTCTTGGTGTACCGCGCCCCTAACTCAACACCCGAAACTGACTGCTACCTAGCGGCTGCTTTAAGGTGCCGTTTACAACAAAAGTGCACTCGCATTCTTATCATGGATGATTTCAACGTACATTGTTTAGAAGCCCCTGCCACGATCGGAGAACAATTCAAAACCGATTTACAAGATCTAGTAATTACTGTTCCTCTTTACAATCACATCATTTGGCCCACTCGGTTCAGAACTGGTAACAGGCTGTCTGTGCTGGATCTTGTGCTTACCAACGAGGAGCATATGATTGATGCGTTGGTTTTAGACTGCCCGCAGTGAACACGCGGTGATCAGTTTCAACTTCGTCTGCTATGCAGAATATCTGAATGATAACTATGAGACTGTGCGAACCATCACAAGGGACGACCGACTCGCCCAGCTCGTCAGCGTCACAACATGGTCTTTCCTTGAAGAAGAACCCCCGGAGGTCGCCTGGTTCGGGTTCATCAAAATATTCAGTCAACTGATTGCACAGGCTTCAGAGATAAAATCTTGCAATAAGTGCAAATCAGTTTCTTTCGTTAGGAGCAGAACTCGAAAATGGATGACAGTACGCAACGCAGCATGGCGAGTGTACAGAGAAGCTCCAGCACCAGAAACTTGGGACAACTACGTAGCCCAACGTTATCACTGCACTCAACTGCTAAGAGAAGACAAAGCCGCCTATCAGCAGAACATCGCAAAAACCTTCAGTGCTAACCACAAACTGCTGTACAAGCACGTTAATAGCCTACGAAAGGTGAGGCAAGGGTTTCAGAAGGTTTGAATACAAATCGGTTTTGCTAGGGTTTTATTGTGAGGCAAGGATTTCCTCCACTCACGTCGGCTGATGGCCAAACAAGAACGGTGGTGAAAGCAGCAAATGCGTTGCAGGCGCAATACGCCCCCACATTTCAAAGTGTCTTGCCACCAAGCGATCTACCAAGTTTTGTATTCTGCTCACCATGACTAACCAACATCACTTTTACCGCAGAGGCTGTATTGCAAAAGCTAACATCTCTACGCAAACACAACTCGCCGGGTGTCGACACCATTCGTCCTGAGGCATTGGGAGCTGCAGCAAGCCAATTGGCAGGACATTTAGCTCAGTTTTTCCAGCGCTGCTTAGACCAGAACCAAGTTCCCGCCATGTGGAAGCTTGGAATAATAACCCCGATTCACAAAGGTAGAAGCAGAACTGATCCCTCCAATTACCTCCCGGTATCCCTTATCCCTATACTCTCCAACATCATGGAATCCATAGTTGCCGATGCGCTGGTGTACTATCTGGAAAACTACAACATCATCACACCTGTGAAGCATGGTTTCCGTCGACAGCGTTCATGTACAACGAATTTACTCATTGCAAGCAGTAGCTGGACCGAGGCAGCCGACGCTAGAGAAGGTGTTGATGTGATATACCTGGATTTTTCCAAGGCTTTCGATCGTCTAGACCATCGGATACTATTATCCAAGCAGCAGCATTACGGGATCGGAGACCCTCTTTTAAGCTGGATCGACAACTTTCTATTTCAACGGCAATTATTGGTCAGAATTCGGAGCTCTTTATCGGACCCCATACAAGTCGAGTGTGGTGTGCCTCAAGGCTCGGTTCTAGGTCCACGTTTGTTTTTGGTGTTTATTAATGACCTTGCACAGGGAATCGCTTCAAACTTCCTAATGTTTGCCGACGATATCCAGGTCTGGCGCAGGATCCAGGCGAACGCCGACCAACATGTGCTTCAGAGTGATTTAGTTACGGTATGCCAGTGGTCGACCCAAAATTTACTGCATTTCAACGTAAGTAAATGCGAGGTACTTTCCATCCGACATCAGAGCAGCTACTCATACCGACTCGGAACGAATGTACTGCAACAATCAACTCTCAAACGTGACTTGGGTGTCCTGGTTCAAGATGACTTGGGTTGCTCCAGACAATCCGAAAAGGCATCGAAGACCGGGAACCAACACTTCGGGCTGTTGAGGCGGGCGCTTGGACAAATAAGCAGCTCCATATTTCGACAAATGCTCAGTGCGTATGTTCGCCCCCATGTCGAATACGCAATTCAAGCCTGACATCCATGGCTGAAACACGACCTTAATGCACTGGAGCAGCCACAACGCCGGGCACCTAAGAACGTAATTGGAATGCGGAATCGTTCCTACCAGGAGAGGCTGCGATGACTGGGATTGTTCAGTGGAAGCTATCGCAGGCTACGAGGCGACCTGATTATAACATACTTGATTCTGCGAGACCCACATCATGTGTGCCATCCTGTACTGCAACTCAGCAGCAATACAAACCTGAGGGGCCACTCATTAAAACTCGCAGAACAATACAGTCGTCTGGAGTGCCGCAGGAATTTCTTTTCCATTCGTGTCTGTCACCCGTGGAATGCTCTCCCGGAATCAGTCGTCTCTGCACCGACACTAAGAGTGTTTAAAAAACGGTTGGACGAAGCACTCATCCACTTACACTTTGTTACTTAACACTACGTCGCCATCCTACACCTGGAGTTTACCACGGAATTATTTGTTGTTAACTGTGTGTGCTGTGAATTTAAGAGGATCGCAGGACTACAGCGAAGCAAACGATAAGTCCTTATTTTCATATTTAAAGTATCAACTAGTTTACTATCCTTATCATCATTATGGTTATGTTGATATCCCCACCAACTATCCAACGGGACTTGTAAAGCAACGCTTCTTAACCCGTATAAATTCATTGTTCATTGTTGATTGAATTCACCGTTGTATTGATCACATCTCCACTGTACGTCACTTGTTGGAACACCGCCATTTTTATCGGCGAGCCACTATAGTCCGGCTTAGCAGCATCAAAGGGACCTTCGGTTTGGCGTATCGATGGGCTTTTTGAGACAGTATACTCAAGAAAGATGTACCCGAAATACGCTTATACTTTAGTAGAACTCTTTACGCGGATAGTTTGAGCATATTGAGAGTTGATCGAAAATTGCCGCTGCTCCTCAATATCTCCAGCGATGTGAGAAATAGATGCTCGCTGTCATCTTTCCTTTTTAACTTCCCTATCGACGGAATACAGACTGTATTCACTGCACATGACTTAGAAGGTGTGGACCTGCTCCCAGATGATCGACTTCCTGACTTGGAGTATGCTGTAACATCTCCCATAGGTTTTGGGTGTCAGTTGATTCAGTCTATGCTTTGCACCGCCCAAGTGCGAAGTCATTTTCTCCAAGATTGGCAATGACCCACACCTTCACTGACACTTAGAATTGATCAGCAAGAAGTCGTCTAGAAATTTGAGTATCTAGGCAGCGCCAGTGCAATGGAAGTTAAGATCACAAACCGTATAATGAAAGCCCGAGGTGCTTTTGCTGATCTCCGCCACTTTTGGTGTCGACGGGATATTATTTGTGCCCTAAAGGACAGAGTTTACAAAGCAGCTCTGTCTTCAAGCCTCCGGTACATTTGCGAAACCTGGTCCATTAGATCGACAGACATATGGAGGCTAGTTAGTTTTGATAATCGCTGTCTTCACAGTTTAACTCGTGTCCGTTGGGAGCACCGTGTGAGCAATGAACATGTTCGGCGTCGCATATTTGATGCAGGAAGAGCTAGCGAACCGCTAAGCACCATTATGTCATGCAACAAGCTCCGATGGCAGGGCTAGGTGTAGCGCATGCCAGCACACCGACTTCCGCATCGTGCATTGGTTGCGCGCCCGGGGTCTGGATGGAAGAAGGGGAGCAGAAGCCAGGCCATAACTTGGTCTAGAGGAATGAAATCTTTCACTTA
This sequence comes from Dicrocoelium dendriticum, assembly GCA_944474145.2. Taxonomy (NCBI): domain Eukaryota; kingdom Metazoa; phylum Platyhelminthes; class Trematoda; order Plagiorchiida; family Dicrocoeliidae; genus Dicrocoelium; species Dicrocoelium dendriticum. The sequence goes on from CALYDF020009186.1 coordinate 4,448, forward strand.
GAACTTGGCGTCGGTTGGTGTTTCCTGACTGCCATGCAGGGGTCCCAAGGAAGATGAACACGTTTGGTTGAATACCGTAGTTGACATGGCGAGGAGCCGACATCAGTGGCGTTTGTCTTGTGAGTCTCTTTGTCCCTCCCCTCCCTTTTATCATCCCCCTCCAAACATGATCTCTGCTTGAAGCATGATGTTTTACTAAGTAGTTTTTTAATTGTTCCTATATTAGATAATGTCTAGTATCACGCATTTTCTATACCTTATCTTTTGGTATTGCGGCATAATATTTGAAGCGTGTTTCTCCCTTCAGCCAATGGGTAATGATGGTGATGCTCCCCCGCCGATCAGATGCACCTGAAGTGTAATCGTTGTGTTCCCAATGTTCCTAATGAAACGACTCATATCCTATAGAGCACTGACATTTCCGCCACCAACAAACAAACTAACAACCTCTGCATGTTTTACGGCACACAGCGTATCACCTGCTGCCCCACGTAGTTTTACCGGGTACCAAAATGTGAAATCCGTAGCCCAAGCACAGCAGTATTTTGGCAACAGCTGTAACCTACCGGCGCTACCTCTAGTGCCCAGTGGAGTCAGTCGAGTGAAACATCATTTTTCAACCAGCTGCTAAATCTAACACAATTATGTCAGTCTTACTGCGGCCTCGCTACTTGCCGTACCACCACCACCACCACCACCCTGTTAGAGTATTGCTTAGTTATTCTTTTAAAAGTGGCAGAAAACACAACTGCATGTACCTAGAAAACCTACAGCAACCATCCACAAACTCCCTCTTTAACTCACCATGCAATCCTAATTACTCCGAGCGTTGTGCGGTGCTACATATGAAACCACTGTGGATAACGTGTGAACCTAGGATTATCATTTCTCTTTAAGTTGATTCATAAGCGTTTATTCGCATCAAATATCAATATTTGCTTCAACCAAGTAGGTAGATACGTAATTAGTGATATTAAGAACAAACTCCCGGTGTTCAAAACGAACAATAAGGTTCGGAGAATATTCTACCTAAGCAGAAACACTGATATCTTAAACAGGCTCCCTATTGAACTAACAGCATGGGAGTCGTAACCACAGATTAGGATAACAGTTTCAAGTTGCTTGACGGTATAATACCTAAAAATAATGTCGCGACTAAATTCAATGCTAAAGTGCTACATGAGGAGGGGGCCGAAACGTTAATGCGTTGATAACAAATATACATGAAATGTGCTACGTACATTGCATTCAATTGACAAAGCCCTCCTGAAGAGATGCATTGAAATAAAGATGGAATGTTGGCATAACAACCATTCGCCTCAAATGACTCTCCAACCGGTTCACTCTTCTTTACCCGACACTGTTCCAATCTTTTCTCAGAAAAGTATAACTCACAGACACACCAATAGGAATGGACTGCAAAGAAATTGCAAACAAAGATGGAACCAACCATCTTTATTTCATCCTTCATATTCTGCTTACTCAGCTACGCCAACCTTGCAGCCATGCCAAAAACTGTGAGCACAGAAGGAAACGCTGGCTGAATCTATCCAATTTCACTCACAGTTACTATTCGCTCTTCTCTTACTCGGCTATACTTCCCTAGATGCCTTCATAGAAACATGTCAGCCATCAAGGTGAGTGTAACCGTGTTAGGCAGGAATACGTGATGCGATACAGCCAGCGCTCCATCGCCGCGACATGCGATCCAAACTCATCCGCCCTGATTGGGGCAAACAGAGAGCCAACCGGGAGAAGCGGCCAAGTAACGCGAGGGCGGCTTTCCTTGATTTGGTGTAAGTTGGCTTTTCCAGGGCTTTCCACATACGCTTTAAATTCTATTCACGAACTTTCCATTTCAACTTTATAATGAACGGTGTAGTTCGCTAATAGATCCTGTTACTCTGCTCCTCCGATCCGGTCTTCTCTCTGTTCTGTGCGGGACCAGCGACTTCAAGTTTTGATTAGAAATCAAACGTACATTCAGGCGACAGACGAACACTTCAGCTGGCGACGCATTGAACCCCAATCAAGATGTCCACATCTGCTGACGAGCTCAAGACCATTCTGCTGCAACAACTAGCACAATTTGTGCAATCCCATCTCCGGCTGGTCGAAACTCTTACGCACCAACTCTCAATCCAGACCGGTTCACTGTCTACAACCGTCAAGTCGTCCGCATCGGTAGACGCCATCACTATCAGCAATACCGAATTTTCTTACGACCCTGATGCTGGCCTCACCTTTGAATCTTGGTTCAAGCGTTATGAAGATGTGTTCCGCATTGAACTTGGAGACCATGATGACGATTGAAAAGTCCGATTGCTGTTAAGGAAACTTGGAACAACAGAGCAAACCAGGTATGTCAACTTTATTTTACCTAAGAACGCTCGAGACTGCACTTTTGAGGAGACTGTCAAATGCTTGGGCCAAATATTTGGAGATCAGTTATCCATCTGTAACACGCGATATCAAGGAATGAAGATCACCGAGATGGATGCTGATGACTACGTCACTTACGCTGGCATCGACAATCGCGACTGGGAACAATTCGACATCAAATCCATCACCCCGCTGATCAGTTCAGATGCCTGATTTTTATTTGTGGCTTTCATTCCCCACGGGATGCAGAGATTCGCACCAGGTTGCTCAGTAAACTTGAACAAGACCAGCAAATCACTCCACAGACCAAAACTACTGAATGCCAACGATTGCTGAACCTCAAGCATGACACGCTTATGCTGGAGAAGCAACAAGCAACCCCAAGTATTAGTGTATTAAAAAGTACCTCAAAGAAACTGATCCCAAGTGGAACAGGCCATGAAAAACCCAGAGAGAATCCCAATCCCCGACTGCCTGTTGGAGACGTCGTGAGTAGCATTTCGTTCGATTGTGTCCATTCCTGAAACATGTTTGCCATAAGTGTCATAAACGGGGCCATAAGGAAACGCACTGCTGATCCAGAATGCAGTTCAAGCGTGCTGGACATACGCGACAGAATCCAAATGTTCCCAAATGATTCAGCAGCAATAGTACGGTTTACGCGGCCTACTCTGTTGAACAAGTGACTCGCAGAAAGTACATCAGACTTCACCTGATGCGTCTTCAACTAGATACAACCTCGGACATCACAATTATCTCCACTATTTTGATGCTCCGTCAATCAGACGAACGACACATGTTGCACTTAAAGCTTCAGGAGCTCACCTCAATCGCACTGGTGAGCTGCAGTGTGAAATGGGTTTTGGAGCTGCTCGGGCAAACGTTGTCGTGAACATTAAGGGACTGTCACATTTGAATCTGCTTGGACTCGACTTAATCCAGAAGCAACACTTGTTCGACATTTCCTTGAGTCAAGTCTGCAATACCCTCCGACTCGGATATACGAGTCCCTCTTCGAAAAGTGATGAACCAAACAACAACCTGACCGAGCAGCTAAGAAGGAACTTCTAGTCTGTGTTTCGCAACGAGTTGGGGATGATGCACCAAGACAAGTACTATGTAGGCCAGACTGGAAGAAAACTTTGCACAAGACTGCACGAACATAATCTGGCCACCCGCCGCCACGATGAGAAATCCTTAAGGTCGATACACATGGATGTCGAGAACCAGCACTTCGATCTGGAGAACGTTGAAGTACTTGGAAGAGCAAGAAACCGCGGCGCGCGTGAGTTCCTCGAGGCCTGGCATTCTGGCCGGAACTTAATCAACAAATACCTGGAGCTGGAGGGTGTCTATGAAGCTCTGCAGGTTAAGCCAGCATTATGCACCGGATCGACAAGGATAAGACTTGTGCATTCGACCGACTCACGTGAACCGATCGAGGGCTGACATTCGAAGCAGGCAGCTATCAATAGTCATTCGGATCTAGCATTGGTTTGCGAGACTCCGAGAATCAGGACTGAATAGCCGCACTGAAGATGTTGCCTAGTTTGGTAAGAAAACTTCTGCAACAGAAATGCCCGGCTCGGAGAACAGTACAATCCTCTCATCCACACCCCGAGCTACAGGTATTCTTAATAATTTCCAGCCAAAGCATGCCTTACTCTCAAAGACGGTGTCAAACCCGTATTCCGACCCAAAAGACCGGTACCATACGCTTCACTTCCGATTGTTGATACGGAACTTGATCTTTTAGAGGGCGCCGGTGTCATCCAACCTGTGAACTATTCAGCGTGGGCAGCAACTATTTTTGTCATTGTATCTGTGCTGAATACTCTACGGGATTGAATGGTGCTTTGAAAATGCACCGGCTTCCTTTCCCAGTCCCAGAAGATTTATGTGTTAAGCTCAGTGGTGGCGCTTACTTTGCAAATCTAGAGTTAACATATGCTTATCTTCAAATTGAAATCGAAGGTGCTTCAATGGAATTGCTGGCCATCAATACGCACCGACGTCTTTACCAGTTCAACAGTTTGCCGTTCGGTGTCAAATCAGTTCCCGCGAATTTTCAACAAAATATGGATACGATGTTAGCTGAGTTAACAGGAGTCGCAGCTTACTTGGAAGGCATCATAATCAAAGGGGCCACCTTTCGAGAGCTGACAGAATGACTGGAAGCACTTCTCAACCGTGTTAATGACTACGGTTTTCAGCTGAAAGCAGAAATGGGCAATACCGGTGTGAAGTGTGTACAGTATCTTGGCTTCATCATCGACAAGGATGGCCGTCGTCCGGATCCTTCCAACATGTGCCATAAAACAAATACCTCCCCCTGACAATGTCGCGAAGCTCATATCATTCTTGAGGTTGCTCAGTCACTACAGCTCTTTTGTGCCCGAAAAGCATCTGCTGCGAGGATCGCTCAATGAACTTCTTGCAAAGGATCATAAATTTGTGTGGTCTCCTAAATGCCAAGCCACATTTGATAATGTCAAATCTATATTGTGTTATAACATTTTGCGAACGCATTTCAATCCGGAGCTGGAGATCATAGTTGCTGCTGACGCGTCAGACTACAGAATTGGAGCAGTCGTAGCCCACATTTTCCACAGTGATTCGGAGAAAGTTGTGGCACATGCAGCCAGACCACTCAACCCAGCGGAACGCAACTATGGACAGATCGATAAAGGAGCTTTGGCTTTAGTGTTTGCAGTCAAGCGATTTCACAAAATGCTCTATGGACGAAAATTCACACTGTTCACTGACCACAAAACTTTGGTCGCAAGCTTTGGATCAAAGAAAGGCATTCCAGTCTACAAGGCCAGTCGTCTCCAACGCTGGGCAACGGTTCTACTTCGATCCGATTTCGTCATCAAATATCGATCTACACACAACCTTGGTCAGGCGCATGTGTTATGTCATTTAATTGGTACTCAGTATCAAGAAACAGAGGATTTGGTAGTTGCTCAAATCTCCGTAGAACCCCAAATACATCAAGTTGTGTCCGATATTTTCGGTGCATTAACAATAACGTTCAAAATGGTGCAGGAAGCGTCCAATCATAATTCTACCCTACAACAAGTGATCGATTTCCACCTCAATAGCTGGCCTAAGAGAGTTACAACGCCGGAGCTTCAACAATTCCACCAACGAAAAGAAGCACTATTAGTCGTCAGCAACTGTCTGCTCTTCTCAGATCGCGTCCTTATTCCTGTCATCCTTCACGAGAGAGTCCTCCGACAATTTCATACTGGCCACCCAGGAATGATTCGCATGAAATCGCTGGTACCAAGCTATACGTATTGGCCGTATATGGATTCCCAGATAGAGAATTTAACGAAGAATTGTCTCCGATGTGCCACTATATCTAAACAGCCAGAGAAGACGGGATTGGAATCCTGACCAATACCAACGGAACCATGGAAAAGCGCACAGGTCGACTTTGCTGGTCCAATTGACTGTCATCATTTTCTTATCCTTGTCGCTGCCCACAGTAAATGCCCAGAGGTGATTCCAGTGGTGAGAACCATCGCAGCAGCCACTGTCTCTGCTCTCCGACAGGTATTTTCTCCTTCTGCTGTTCCCCACAAGTTGGTTGCGGACAATGGTACACAATTCACCTCCTCTGTATTTATTGTCTTCTGTCGCAGAAATGTGATCGTCCATGTAAAGTCTCCATCTTTCCACCCACAATCGAACGGGCAAGCGGAAAGCTTTGAGGATACACTCAAAAGAGCCTTGCTAAAAGTGAAAAGAGAGGTACGTTGGAGGAGATTCTCGACATTTTTCTTCTGACGTGTCGCACACCTCCCAATCCGCAGACAGCGAACGCAATATCTCCGACTTAAACTTTATTCAAAAGGAAAATCCGTGTGCCGCATGATGCCCTCAGACCCCGTAAGGATTAGTTACTGTCCCGCATCTATCAGATGGACCGTCAATTCAACATCCGACACAGTGCTCGGAAGACTCCCCAATATGCCCAAACACAGCAACCATAACATACGTTCCGAAACCTAGCAGCACAGAGGCCGAAGCGGCTACGCAAATTCATGTCACCAATGCAAGTCAACCCCAAGCTGAAATCGTACAACACAACTCAAAGGGGGAAGTGTTAGGAAGGAACACGCGATGCCAACAAGCCAGGACCCCATCGTCGAGGCAGGCGATCCAAACTCACCCGCCCTGATTGGGGCAAACAGTGAACCAACCGGGA
>CALYDF020009187.1:0-10996 GCA_944474145.2 Dicrocoelium dendriticum
TTATGCAACTTTGCGGGAAACGCTATAGCATTTAACATGTTAACTCACTAGAACGCTAAATCAAGAAGAACCCTGAGCTAATTTTCTTAAAACGTGACTGTTTCATCCGTGCGTAATAGTAGACAATATCACTGGAAGTGTCTGCTTGTGTCCAGTTTATTTCGTTGTTTTGTTTTGGATACTGTCGCTCTGTTGTCACTTTCCCTCCTACCCTGCACCGTAGTTTTGAGTGCAGAACTAAGCTAGATAGGCGTTCAGCCCATGGCTTTTCACTTAGATACTTAATCATCCTAGTTTCTAGGTTCTGTACATTTCTGTACAGGCGAGGTCTTTCCAGCCGTATGGTGCCCAAAGCTATACATATTAGTCTAGATGTGGCCTTAACACCGTTTTTAAAAGAACGGAAAGCTTCAGCTCTATTGCTGCATAAAGAGCATTCGAGAACAAACCACGCATTCAGCGCTTTGTTTGCGAAATGCTTCCATTGCGCTGAGGGCAACCACTGCGCGAAATGCAACGCTATGGACCCTGGAATGCGGGTTGCCACCGCACGACGAGAGCATGTACTTGTAGAAAATTTAGAGTAGATTGGTTGTGGGTGTGTAAAATTTAGAAAACCGGGCCGCCTCGCATCACCACGCACGACATTCCAACATGCGCTGTGATCAGTTAACTATCCGAAATTTCCGATCTCCTTATTCTTCGAACAGCTAAGCAATGTTCCACGTCCCAATGCGCTGTGCAAAGGATATTACTGGCTAGAAAACTTCGCAAATTCGGGAAAATTTAGGTTCAGGTTTTGAACCATGCCATCCGGAGAAGCGGCCTGACTGTTGCTGTTGGTTTCTCAAACACGTAAACATTCCTCCCGTCATCCTCACTGATGAGGCACTGTTTCGTATGCATGGAAAGCAAAGCATCATTTTTGGGCAAGATGTAACCCACGACGACTTATCGCACCACGTATGTACCATAATCACAAAGGCATGGTAGTGGCTGGCTTATTAGCTCAGGAACATATGGAGACCAAATTTTTTCTAGGAATGTGACCATAACGTTGTTGTTTTGAAGTACTAAAGCCTTAATTTTCCTAACATAGTCGTAAGTGGATAAGATCCAGACTTGCACGATTCCACTGCTGGATGCCGGAGGGGTATGAAGTACCATTTGTTGGCAACAGGACGGTGCACTTGCAAATTTTGTTCAAACAGTGAGAGCTTATCTTAGGGACAAATTTGTTCACCATTGAATCAGCCGAGGCGGATCAAGGTACTTGCCTGACAGGTTTTAACACACTGGGTTACGTTTTATGGGCTATGTGAATTGATGTTTGTGCAAAACAAGGCGGCATTCACTAGAGCAACTGATAGAAAACATGGTGAATTACCGCCGCACGCTTATGAGGGAGACATAGCAAATAGTGCTCGCCAGCTATAGCAGACGGTTTTCGTACTACAGGCAGAACTCCAGTGGACATTGTAAACATATCTTCCACTAATATACATGATCGTTGCAACTCATTTCTGTAAATTTTCTTAGTATCTCCTACAAATGATTTAACGTATAAATCGGTCCATATACAAATGGCGCTAATAATAAGCCGATGCCGTCAGCATTCTGTGTACACTGGCTGGACACTGGAAAACGGCCACTGTAGCTCTTAACGTGCCTTCCGATTGACCTTCTTGTCTAACAAGTTTTGTCAATGATTAAATCTTCCCACGCGCCACAAAATTTGGACCATCTTGAACTGAAATCTAGCGATTTTTATCGCGTTGGCCTAATAACAATGTTATATGATTTCCAACGTATTTTATCTTTTAGTACAGATTGCGTGAAGGAATTCAACTTCCAGAACGCAGTCTCTCAACAGCCACTGCCGAATTCCATCATGATGATCGGCAAAGTAGAGTTATTCATAAACATCTTTATTTTGAGAATGCAATCATTTTCTTTCGTTCAAATTGAAGTCCGCTGGAGGACAACTACTACCTATCACTCTTCTTAATCGACGAAGTATTTATACCGTACAAAATAAAACCGTAAAGAGAGGGTTTGGAAAGCAAATTGGGTTTTGCTATGGTTGCGATTCCGTCTACTGGCAGCCCTTTGTTATTAATGTTCAATCAGTACAAAAGCACGAAAGTCCTAATCACCGTATCTCAAACTGGACTTATTATGCTCTCACTGAAATGGGCAGTCGTCTTCTCACAGAAGATGAGCTACCGTACCTTGCCGCTAATTCACACACTATCTCTAGGCTGATCAGTTTGCCCAAATTGTTCTTCTACTTTGGTCCCGATGACTTACCTTTTGCAGTACAAAGGCAAGGTGTTCCTAAAGTCCCACTGAAACACTTAAACGCTCTCAATGTAGTAACGAAAAACAGCACTTTGACTAAAGCTTGAAGGCGTGCAGCTATTTTTCCTAAAACCTACGAGTGCCTGTCGCTAGAACTCTGAAAAATACAACTCACTACTATATCTTCCTGTGTGATAAAGACATTGCAGAAGGAAAATATTGTAAGATACCTGCAGTGGCTCAGTGTAATTAGCAACTCTTTACATAGTTTTTAATTTGCTTATTCTCACTAGATGTCTCAATTCCTCAATAACTCAAGGAAGTTATATAAGGTATGCATTTATCATTTCCTTGAAAATTCTGTATCGCGATTCGCTAGCTGGTCATTTGATTAAGCTTCAGTACTAAGATCTATGGTTTATGCATACATACTCGAGAATTCTATATACTTGGGTGAAATTTTAATATTTTGACAATTATGGGATATGGCGACTTGCAACTGTTTCAGGACACTTTTCATACAAACCATATAGAGTCATCATTTGGACAAGTGTTTCCCAGATATTCGAAACAGTCACGTGAGCATAAATCACATGTTTGAATTGTACATAGATTGAGCAGCTTTTTATACTCCATGGAAATTAATTTAATAGTAAATCATATTTTACAGAATAGACAATTGCAAGGTGATGGGTGCGAGACTTTCGTATTCGCAATGTGCGCTCGCTGTTTCTTTTTTCACAGCATTTACGAGTCTGAAACTCTAGTTGTGATTCAGCGGTGAAGCTTAATCCGAATGGTAAGCGGTATAGAGGGCACAGATTAAGTTTGAGTCTGCGCAGCGAAAGCGGATCCAGTTTTAGAGCGTCGCAACTTTCGCGGTATATCATAGTGTTAAGTATGTTCAAAAAGCTTTTTTGTGAATGAGTGTTCAATGTTTCTGATGCCATGGTATCCACTATTCTCAAATTACCGGGCACTATCGTACAATATTCATGCTTCGGCCTACCAAATATTTAATGGCTTGAAGCCTGGAATCCCTCAACATATGAGTTCGACCTTTGTACGCAATTCTTTTGCAGGCAAAAGGCTGCAAGAACATAACTTGCTATAAAAATTTTATGAGGAATAAACTCTTACACCATGGTCTCGAACTACGCCAGACACAGGAATAGGGTGTCATTTAGGGTTAGGACGTTCGGAGAAAGGCCACAGCTGTGGCACAATAAATTACACTTGTCAGTGGTAAAGTGCAACTTCCGGAAGTTACTCCAGTGCTCCAATGCGGACAAGTCAGACCGAATAAGGCTAAAGTAGGACTACGTTGCCTAGGGCGAAACAATACACGCTTCCTCAGCGAAGAGAAATGGCCTTCCGAACTTAATTTCATCAAGGAAATCGTTGAAATAGATTAAGAATAAAATCAGGACGAGCACACTTCCTTGAATCACTCCTCTAGTGATTGAGGTGGCTTCAGATGCATTGTTACAAATTTTGATTACTTGCTTCCTACCCTCGGGGTAGGCAGACTAGCAATTTAGAAGCGAATTTGTGATGCCATAGGACATAAGCTTCTGCATTAATAAGTTGTGTGGGCACGGTCTAAAGTCTTTTGGGTATCCAGAGATATTACGATGATGATACTTCCAGTGTCTCTTGCTCTAGTCACATAATCAAGTTAATCCAAGGTAGTGTATGACCTACCCTGAAAAAAACCGTGCTGATGTTTGCTAATAAAAATCATAGCACTCAAGTGTTCTTTTAAGCGTTCTTTAACTAAGCGCTCTATGATTCTGGAGATAATGGATGGGCGGTACATTTATACATTTTGCATTGATCCTCTTTTGTGTCGTGGTATTATCGTGGATTTTTTCCGGTGCGTGAAAAGTATGAAAGCATGAAAATTATAACTACATTAACCAACAACAGCGGGATGTCTGGACCTCCGTGCTAAACTAGAATTGTCGGAATATTGTCAGGGCCTGATGAACATAATGGTCAAACTAATCTGCCGTGGCGACGTATATCACTAAGTATGAATTCAACAGTTTGGATTGCATTTCTGCCCTCTTGTATCACCTTGGGTTGAGGATCCTTTCTGGCATTAGTGCTACAAGTAGACACGCAGTAATGATTGAGGATCGAACATGTGATTACGCAATGCACTTGGCAGTTCCATCAAAGTTTACAATTGATTTAATACAACTTGATTTTCTATTCTGCCTACCGTCAGAAAGTTTTGCGATGCAGTTTGACACGTTAGCAAATCCCAGTAACATTACCTCCTCGGAGTATAAAATTTTTTGTGAGCATGCTATAACCCCGTTTGCATTCTGGTGTGGAGCATCAGCTGGGTAACAACGTTTGTTTTCCTTAAATTTTTCTTCATTTTTCCAAGTTCAGTGGCTACCTTTTTCGAGATGAATGCAGGTGCAGGATTGCTTTCCAACTTCTAAGTAAGAGCTGGAGCCAAAATTTCAACACCACGCTGAATGCGGTGGTAAAACTCATCACAAGCAGTTTGTAAATTCCATCCTAAGAAAAATGGATCCTAATTTTGAGGTAGTATAGGATACCATAAAATTGACTAATTAATAGAAAATTATGGGCGGGATTTGCTCAATGATTATATCCGCATAGAAAGAATTTGTAAAGAAAAACCGATGATTGGACGGTGAAGTTTGGACTACACGTTGTGTGATTGGATTGCGACGCGCAATCTCAGTATGGTGGACTGTGGTTCACATTGAAGTGAGCCTTAGTCACGGCGATCACTGGGACTGTACTCAAAGCAGATAGAAATTGGGTGTTGCCCACCAGATAACACCGCACAACCACGACGCGTTTAGATGTAATTTCATCTCATCAGGTGGAGACAGCAGGCCTCGATCCCGCGACCATTGGAATAGTAGCCCACACCGCTACCGTGACCCGGTAGCCAATGGGGTAGTGGTGTGGGCTACTATTCCAACGGTCGCGGGATCGAGGCCTGCTGTCTCCACCTGATGAGATGAAATTACATCGAAGCGCGTCGTGGTTGTGCAGGGTTTTCTGGTGGGCAACACCCAATTTCTATCTGCAACAACCGATGATGTTTTGATCAATAACAGGTAAACGGTCATCAATATATGGAGACACATTTGAACCTACTGTTCTAAATATTAGATTCAGTGTGTTACCAAACAGCACATGCTCATTGACGTATTGTACCAATTTAAGTCGACCAAGATTGGACATACAATTATGATGCTTTTGTGGATCATGGTTAAGCGACCAGTTGATTTCGGGCATTGTAAAATCCCTAGCGATACTTTTATTGGTGAATGAGAGGTCAGCAATAAAAGAAAAAGTGTCCATGAAGTCATCGGTTACGGTGAATGCAGATGATGGAGTATGTAAATGCAACCTTGAAAAATAATTGTTGGAATACTAGAAATGCTAATCCACACCGAGTCTGGAAGTTTCCGCACAAGTCATTTATCCAGAGGAAGAATATAGCGCGTCATTGAAGTAGAGTATTTGGCCATCTCCATTACCATAAAGGCGGTCATTACAAAGGATGTCATAACGCAGTATCCGAAAAAAAATGTGTCTAGCATTTCCACTGAACACAATGTTTATGTTATTAATACCGTATCAGTAAATGAAATAGGATGAATATTTACGCAAGCAGTACATTTTATTTAACAATGATCGATAATTAAATAATAGCAGATGCAGCGTTTATTCTCCGTTGGGTTGCATACAGAAATCCAGGTATAGGACCCAGCGAGGAGGGGCGTTGGAAACGGAGCAAATGTAGTTTGCCGAATAACTGTCATTTGGGGATGTGGCGGGTAAAACTATACGGGACCCCTAAAAATGTTAGATGGACAAATTACTAGGAAAATTTCGTCCCTCCGTGAAATTACAGGTTGCTTGCTATTGAAGATAAGCTGCATTCATGCAGAGGTTAATCATGGGCAAAGGAAGCTTTCGAGGATTTCGACTATCCCAATTTCTCTCAGACACGTGAACTTAGCTAGCATTGGCTCAAAAGTTACGGAGTGTGCAGATTGTATACTCAAATGCTGAGCGGCTGGTGATATGCCAATTGTCTACGGACTTTCAGTGCTGACATCGTTTGGTGAAACTTTTAAAATAGAAGTGTTTGTATTTTGTCTAGAAGCATCCGTATAGATGCCACGTGAGGTTTCCCTGCTAGTGTTCTTTACAACAAGGCTGTTCCGCAGTGTTTTATCTAATAGCCGTGCACGGCTTTTTAAGGAGGAGGTTTTCAGTTTTATATCACAGCGTTAATGCATCTGGTAGGCGAAAGACATCGAGTGAGCAGACTTAGATGTTAGCGCCTAAGAGCGTTCTTGTATGTTCGGGGACGAGATGCACAGCAATGCTGCGTTCTGAGTGCAATCAGGAGTGTTAATTTTCCAACAAGCAATATTTGTACTTTCGGTATCGGCTGAACATCTGAAGCGGAAAATGGAGGATGTAGTGGTAGCTGTTGATGTTTGCCAGCTGAAACAGAAGGCGGCGTTTGTATTTGTTTGATTGCCACTAGCCTACCTGAAACCTTTTCACGCGTGATCTAGTATCGTTTTACAAACTGGCATCATTAATTATATTGATGGATGCTTGTTTTTAAATTGAGACCCACTCATTCCGGATCGGTTCAATGGAATATATTTTATTAGATAAATGCGATGTTGTTTTGGATGTGAATACCCAGCCTGACCAGTGAGCCGCTATTGCAACCGTTCGAAACTTTTCCATGAAGTAATGCATCCGAGGAAATACGTTCAATATTTCGGCCAATGAAACCAGCCTGTGTAACAACTTGAGACGTGGAAGGTTTCTGCATGGCTCTCCCCTAGCCCTGCACTCTACGCCTGACGGTTTCGTCTTTGTTTATCCTCATCAGGAAGCGATAGCTAAGCTGGGATTGGAACTCGGCGCTAAGTGCTTGGCAGCTATCATCATGATCCCTAGGCCATTGAGCTCGCAATCCCAATCGTGGCCTCAGTTGTTTTTAAAGTCAGCCTCTGCCAATACGGTCACTTGGACCGTCACCGAAGTATAGGGTTTCTGTTTGGCGCTCAACCTGATGATTCTAAGCCTGAAACGGTTTCTTGGTTAAAGCAATTTTTAGTCTATGCGCTCGCGAGCTTATTTACCATTCATTCACGTTACATCTAACAGCTGTAAGTGGAGCGACTGAAACACGAAATCGCTCCAGGAAACGCAGTATTGCAACTGACGCAGCAACAGCTATGTATGATAGAGGGTGTGGAAAATCATACTACAAATTTTTGTTTTAATATGAATTCCAATAAATAAATAATGCTCAGTAACATAATAGGAAGGTTGATCAAGCTTCCGAAGGGAATTTGTTGCGCTGAGCATATTTCACCGCGAGTTGTTATTTGATCAAAGCCCAGATTTGTCGATGTTGCAAGGAGAGTCACTGGATAACAGAAACAACACTTTTGGCTTTTGCATTTCGGACACGATAAGAATTGCGACAAACCGTGTTGACAGTGCATACGATTGATTGAAATGAGTGAAACGGCTAATGCTTGATACGTGTTATACGTGCGCTGTTTGGAAATGCAGAACAAATTTGCATCAATAAATCAATATCAAGTTTGGTGAAGTCAAGCAGTGCACAACAACATATTTTGTTTCGTCGAAGCCCATCAAAATGTTCCTAGTCACGTACTGCAAATGTATGAATTCTTCATCTAAAAGTTTTAGAAACAATTTCCTGAACGTATTGATGTAAGCATGGAGGACATTTCAAGGTTGGCACATACGACAACAGCAAAATTGCTGCGCCATTCCAACCGCTCATAAGTTGGGTTGAGCTTTATTTGTAGGGGTGGGCCTTAATTAAGGAAGTCTCAGTGTGGTATTTTGGAAAGATTCACAAGTTGCTAATTAACATGGTTGAGACTGCTCAGAACTTGACACGTCTTTAATAAATCGCTACGGATACGCAGATGCTGTCAACCGTATACCCCCAGGGTTTTCGGCCTTGCAAGTTGAGGAGATTGAACAACCACTTTACATTTATTTTTCTTCATGGAATCTCTGGAACCATTTGCAGTACGCGTGCACATGAAAAACGGTTACTTGGTACTCATCTTTCATGCTTTTTTCGTGGGCATTTGTCATTACAGTTGAAACGGTGTGCCTTACTTCGCAATAGTACCATTTTACTAGCTTCTACAAACCCTAAAATCCTGGTGGCTAAACAGTAATAATGATCGCTACCTCAGTCGCAGCGAGAATCTCAAATAAAAGACATAGGTTTTCTGAAAGGCTGCCAAATCATACTGCTTATAACCCATGAAGAAGTAAGGTTAAAATGAAAGGCACCGCGTCTAAGATTTATCTAAAGACGAAATGGAGCATACGAGTGAAAATAAAACCAAAGCAATTCACATAACGTTTCGCGGATAGAACTTAACTTAATTGCCCTCTAAAGCGATTCGAATGCTTACTGCGCTCGAATTACAGTTGAAGAATTTGAAGAGAAGGTCTGGACCTATTAAGCAGGCTCTGGCGCAATTAAATTCGTTTGTGTATCATGTTGACTGTCCGGATACACCGAAAACCGGGCACATTTAATCCGTTGGGAATTTTATTCAACATGTCGCTTTTCAGGTACATGAGTACATAGACCGCACCAAACATTTTAAAGATTTTAATTTACCAAAAGTTATCGTGTGTGATTATCTCGACCACAGTGGCCAACGATTGCCATGTGGATAGACTGCAGTTTTCTTGCGTGAGGCTGCAACATAGTTCAGTAATGCAGGTCTACCCGATACTTTTGATTTCTCAAAACGTGCCAAAAGATTCCTTCGTAGTAGGAACAATTTATTTCCTAAGAATCATAAGATATCGTTGGTTCTTAAACCAGGCTTAACAGCACTACCAAGACAGTGCAAAAGGCCTGTTACCGGCGAAAGCTTGTGACCAATTTTTCCGCTACCCACGGAGACGCGTGAATTTCCCCACGTGGTTGACCTAGATGACCCTTTGGTCATAAACGAATCCACAGTATACAATTTCTCACTTGCTGACATCATTAAGGCAATCGTTTACACCCTTAGTTCAGAAGCTGTCATTCTAAGTGCACCAGCCATCATCCTTAGTGCAGAAGCATTCCTCTTTATACAAATACTATCATCCGATAAACATCGCACTTGCATCCACGTAGTACTGCGTGGACAGGGGATACCAGGCAACAGAATTCGGTATAGCGTGGAGATTGAACACAGTTACGCACAGAATACTCACGCTTTGGGGTAGGAAATTATGAGACTTGGGTGAGACTAGCGTCGTCTAACTCAAAATGTACGGCAATTGAGAATTTATTAAACGGAGCTCAACCGGTGCACAGTGTGCCGCGAGCCCCCACTGGACAATGGAGGTGCCTGAGACATCCATCGGAGCGCGCACAGTCCCTGAGGGAAGGGAGACGCATGCGGTCAGAGGACGGGGTCTAAGCCTGCAGTTTAGTCAAACCCCTTTTGTAAGTGAGCAAAGGAGATGTCAGAGGCTAGGGCGCTAATGATGCACGTAGGACAAAAGTGAAAAACCTTGACTTTGTACTAAAACGATAATATAAACAAGAGACGCATATAGGTTGTCTCGTTTTGGTGGGTATTCAGGCTAGTTCGGTCGGATAGTTGAAGACGCAGTAGAAGCTCCCGTTTGACCTCGAAGTCAAGTTGTCCATAACATAAGGAGTTGAACGATCGCCGTCGCAGCAGAATGGATACCAATCACTACACGTAACATATATATTTATCCGATGAAATATCACTTTTGTGACGGATCCATGAGTCTAAAATGAACGTGGGGTAGAAGATAATCATATTCTAAACAATTTGCCCCCTAAGAAGCACACAGGTCAAATCTGATCGAGGTAGACAGCACAGCTCCCCGGGTGGAAGGATATAATCACCAATGGAGGGATGGAGGAGGTTTGTGATAGATGTTTTCTTGCAGTTATACAATTTCCTTTCAAAGGATAAGTGAAACGGTGAATTATATTACTTTCCTCCTTGTTCCGCAAGTACGCAGACCTGTAATATTTTGTTGCGAAGGGATTACACTACAAGCAGCTGGTCTCGTTAAATATGGGGGTATTGCGAGTCAATGCACTCTACAGCCGTGTTCCCCAAACTTTTTATCGCCGTGGACCGGTCGGCGCTTGATAATTGTACCCCGGCCAGCTGAGGGGGTTTGTTGAACATTTACATTTTAGATTGTTTTGAGTGAACAATTTTAATGTACTTCTGATTGAACATGCCTTGAAAATAAAATTCAGTTAAACCAAAACATAGATATAAAGTGATATAACACATTAACTCACTAGAATGCTAAAGTACGGACAACCATGAGGGTGTTCCTCTGCAACGAAGCTGCTCCATCTGGAGAAAAAAGGAGACAATGACTCTTGATGTGTGCTGTCTAGGTCCAGTTAATTTGGTTGATTTGTTTCGGCTGCTGACCCTGCAGTAAACCCCGCCTCACCCGGTTAGGTTGTCATAAATTGCAATCTGCGCGTAATGCACTGAATTTAATTGCAGAACACAGGCGGAGTTCTGTCACGAAGGTACTGGCAAGGCCGACGTTAGCTGCAATACTAGTGGTGTTTAAGCTGAGATAGGTGAGTAATAATAAT
>CALYDF020009188.1:0-10974 GCA_944474145.2 Dicrocoelium dendriticum
AGTGCACAAGTGAGCGATTACCACGCAACTTCTAGCTATCAAACAACCAACACAGAGTTGTGAAGAAAATTAAACGTGGAATATACTGCAGAACAACAAGACTGAGAAAATCAAATAAAGTGTGTGTGAATCAGTGTAGCCCAACTGCGCTGAAGAAACATGATGTCTGCAACATCAGCTACAGAAGAATACAATGAACAATGAACAATGATTTATAACGGGTAAAAAAGCAAATGCTTGACAGGTCCCGTGGGGTGGTTGGAGCAATAGATAAAATGGAGGGATAATCGAACAAGTAAATCGTTTTTTTAAGCCTCTACAGATTTCAGCGCACCACTTCATACTGATAGTTTGAAGTATGGACCGGATGTCTGCACCCAAAGTAGAGATGTTATATTACAGCAAATGTGGGAAAAAGAAATCAAAGGAACGGATAACGCTCACTCGTGTGTTGCTTCCGTTGAGAGATGTGGTACGTTACTCCAGTTTGTATACATCCATGTCGCTCATTGGGACACTTCTGTATGTAACATCACCGCCACTTTGCGGGGAGGGTCAGTAACCTCATGGTTTGGGTCTCGTTATTTCGTCCTCCGAATAGGATGTGCCATGCCAAATAATGCATGTTGGAAAGTGTCTCATCTAGGCGTTTTTTAAATAGTGCCAATGTGGGGGCAAGGACGACGTGAGTGGGGAGCGCATTCCAAGCACGGGACACACGGAATGAGAAAGAGTTTCGTCGACAATCAAGTCGGCTGTAATGTGTAGCCATTTTGAGCTGATGACCTCTCAGGTTGGTATTTTGGCTCAGCTACAAGAGACTGCGACATGGGTGATTTGGATTCATCAGTATTAAGTAGACCATGATGAGGTCTCCTCGGTGACGACGATATTCACCACTGTACAATCCCAGAGACTGCAGTCTGCGTTGGTAGGGGATGTGAAACAGGCCTCTGACGAGCTTCGTTGCTCTACGCTGTGGAGCTTCAAGTGCACTGATGTCGCGCTTGCGCCAGGGACGCCAGGCCTGGTGGACGCCTGGTGGACGCCAGGCTCTGGTGACTCCCTAGGTAAATTCATGCTTCATTCAGGCTCTACAGCTGTGTGTATCAGTTAGACCCGTGGATAATCGTTCAAATTAGGATCTATTTCCGGAAGTTCCTGCTTCGACTTTCGAGTACATGCACTGGTTCTGGGTACCAATCGTAGAACAGCATTTTGTGTCGACTCGATGTTCTGGTCGGTTGAGCAATCCTCAGCCCTCACCTTACTATGCTCCAGTTCACGGACAGTATGGCCTGCTGCCTTAACATATCGGTCAGCAGTGAGTGCGGTGCTTCTGTTGGCTGCAATAATGCTGCCGCTGCAAGTTAGTGGTCTCGCTGAGGCTTAGCATGTGTAGTCAAAAAGAACAGGATTACTGTGCAATTGGCTGTTTCTTCAGGTCGGTTGTGTTGCCACCAACGGTCCTTCGTATAGGAGAAACTTTCCCACCTTCGAGGTACGTGCTCGGTGGGGTCGAACTCCCTCTTGTCTCCAACCAGGTAGACATAGGCGTCATCCATTCCTCGTCTTTGCATTCTGTTGACAACTGGAAGAAGGCTGCAAGTAGAGGATTCAGAAAGTTGTGGTTAATACGCCGTTCTTTCTGCGTCTTAACTGCCAACATATTTGTGAAGCTGATCTCAGTTTTCGTTCGGCCCCATCTGGAATACTGCGCTCAGGCTTGCCCGCTTTGCCTTGTTCACGACAGAATGGAGCTCGAGAGGGTTTTGACAGTAGGTGCCAAATTGGTCGAGGGGTTACGGGGTTAGTCGTACTCCTAGCGTCTACTTAGCTTGAGTATCTATTCAATGCACTACCGACAGCTTCGAGGTGACCTAATCCTTACTTATCACAATTTAACAGAGAAGGTTGGACCGGACTTGAGCTGGCTATTTAGCCCGGCCAGGTTGCCTTGTCTTCCTGGTCATCCCATGTAGCTACACAAGCCGCATTCCGAGCGGATCTGGGCGAAAACTCGGTTATCTCGTAGAGTTGTCGAGCGCTGGAACTCGCTTCCAAAAGCGTACTCAGCGAACTTACGGTTAAGGGTTTCTTGCGTCAGTTAGACGTTCTTGGGTGGCAATACGTGACCTTTCCCTTCTCCTGAGCATATCCATTTCCCCCTTTGAGTTCATATTCTGTCATTCTCCTCACTCTTTGTCGTTCTCTTTCATTTAAACGACTTCCCTTCCTCTTTAGCTTCCATTTTCTCCATCTTCCTTACTTCATGTGACCTACACAGCGGGGACTCCTACTGCAGGGAACGTGGGCAGTAAATGTTTGACCAGGGTGTGGTTAGGGTGTTTCGTTTTACATCTATCAAAACCTCATGGCACCTTATCATTTCCTGTCACAATGATCCGCTCAAGAAGGAACACTCAAGGGATGTTCCTATGGTTCTAGTCCCATCAGAATCTGAAACCGCTGGAGCCCCACGACCGCGATGATTGCACGAAGAACGAGTAAAGGAAGAATTGTATAAATGAGAATACCATTTCACTTATATAAATCACAATATCAGCCCATATTGGCACCTAGAAGATGTATAGTGACACAGGCGAATGCGAAGCGATGAAAGTAGGAACCCCAGAAAACTATATTAGCGGAGATTGGACCCTGAGATAAATCCAACAAAAACAACAGCTGCCGGTAAATCAAAGTAAATCAAGGATGCGTTTAAATAAATACCAAGAAATGGACAATAGCAAAAATGAGATCAGGTCACTAGGAATCATCTCAAAAATTTTATGTCAAATAGCTACTGTTTTCATGCACCAGCGGCAATGAGAACGCAAATAAGCGGGAACAGGATTCAGGGTCATGTAATATAGGGGAACGACTTCAATGTATGGCACGATGTACTGATGTACAAGGCAAACAAGATGCTGTGGGAGTGCGAACAGACATAGTCAAACAGATCCGAACAAACAAAAGGCCAATCAGATGTTCACGCAGGAAGGAACGTGATAGTATTCCCGTCAGTGTATGACAACCAGCAGAAGACAAAAACAACGACTCTAAACCGTAAATGGGTTTAACGAACCGAGACATTAAATCAAACATCAGTGAATTACCACAACGAAATGAAAGTCTGCAGTCATGAACGATAACACAGGTATACCTGCACTTTTATTGCTCCTCTGACAGGTACTCTTCTAATAAGATCCGCAGTGCTGCTTTGCATTTTCAATAACACTACTGAAGTAAAACCTCCAAAGTTGACAACCTATATATATATATATATATATATATATATATGGGTGGTCAGCTTAGGAGGTTTTACTGCAATAGTAATATTCGAGTGGTCCCATCAAGAGTGTTTCCGACGGATTTTACTCATCAGTTGGGGCGACAGAGTTGCTGACATGGAGGTGTTGCGACAACGTGGAATGAATGCAGTGGACTGCATACTTTTGCTGAAACACCTGAGGTGCCTCGGTCAGGTGAGCTGTATGGATTCGACGCGGATACCGAGACAACTCTTATGTGGTCCGCAAAGTATTGGGAAGCGGCATGTGGGGAAACCAAAGTTACGTTACTAGGACATGATCAAAGTGAGCCTCTCATGTTCTAATCTTGATTGCAGGTCATGGGAATCAAAGGCGGTTGATCGGCGTGCATGACGCGATCTGGTGACGAAGGCAGTTGCCCAAGTGCGGGAGAAAGACCTCATATATGCAGAGAAGAAGCAGCAATCACCGATGGGTTGTACTTCATCGACATCGAGCGCATGGTGCTGTAGAACATGCGGTCGCGAGTGCCTGAGTCAGGCAGGCCTAGTGAGGCACTCGGGACCAGTACCGAAGCGACGACCGGTCCTGCAGAGAACGAAGGCAGAACCGGCGCAGCGTTTGTAGGTACGCTGTATTCGATCTACTAACTGCGTGCTTGTATGCTAAGCCTATTTATTTCAGGTGGTGGGTTTTCAATTTTGTCATAATGCTTTTTTTCTCATATAAATGTCTCCCTGTACTCTTCTATAAACTTGCACACGTCGCTCAAGCCAATTGTGGTTAATTTCGATAACATTTTCGTGTTTGTGTCATTTCCGTAAAATATACTTTTTGACTTTTTGAACTTATTTCGGATTCATTTGAAATAAGTTATTTCATATGCTCATTAGTTTAAAAGTTTTGTCACGTTTTCTTATGCATTACTCGAGTTATTTTCTTCGTAATCTTTTTCTCAAGTGATTGACTGTTGCTTGATATTCCCGGTGTGGCTAGGCTTGATGTGTACGTTGCCTAGGTGCCTACCTCTCTAATATCCACTACCTCGTTCATATAGGCTCCATAAGACTGTTGGTCGTTGCTGGAGGGGACGGGGTGCACGGTCCTTGTGGTCGTGCTAGGCGCGAAGAGTGGTTGCATGCACTTAGTGTGGAGCGGACTACGGTCCAGCCACAGCTTGTGTGTGCGCTTAATTCCCAAATAAAGCGTGCTTGTGCTTGCCTGTGAAGGAGTGTGGGCCGGCTCCTTTGATGTAACGTGGCTCCCATCCACATGCCTCCCGGTCACATTCCTTCGGGTTTACACTGGATATAGTGTGTGAATGGGACTGTGGGTGCTGCAACACAAGTCACCCATGGTAACTCTGTAGGCACAGGCGTCCTGCGGCTGGCGACAGTGACAGGCAAATCCTTAACCGGATGACGCCAATCAATATATATATATATATATATATATATATATATATATATATATATATATATATATATATATACGTGTAGTCTGATGGAAGAAGGCCGATTAGCGTTCATTTACCTACCGTGGCTCCCTTATGGTGAACGCCAGTCATGTACAGTTGTTGTCCCCAACATCCAATAGCCATCCAATGTTTAGCAAAATTCGCAACATGCTACTGCGCGTCCAGAGACATGAATGTTTCTCTCACCTTAGTGGTGCGGACGTATGGAATTCTCGGCAAACCAGTAATTTAGTGCAGGACTCAGCTGATGAAAAGCCTAACCTCTAATGACACACGGACATGAGGCTGTTGATCCGCGAGCGAGCCACAACGTGTTTCCAGCTGTCAGCTAACTTCGCGCTAAGTGCTGAAGGTCATGGCCAACCGTAGGCGTTGGAGCGATCGATGGTTATCGCTGTGTGTCTCGCTGGCTACGCAGCGGTCCGCCTAAGCAAACAAAACTGCCGCGTGAATGTGCGCACGTGATGGCAGCTCAGCTGAGGACGAGGTTAGGCATTGTAACTTGTCAATATTATTGAATCACAGACAATGGAGCACGAGCAGACAATGCAGTCGGGATCACGTAACGTTCCTGTTACTCAGCGCGTGCTGATTATTCGGCTATACGGTGAATGCGGCTTAAATGCCGCATCAGCTTCAAGAAAATACAATGCAATGAACGCAGGAGTGCGTCCCTTCACCGCCCGGTATGTGCTTAAACTAGTGAGGAAGTTCGAGCAAACTGGGAGTGTGTGTAACATGAAGTGAACCGGACCGCCTCGCACCACCACGGACAACTGTTCAGCTTGCGCTGTAGTCAGTGAAGTGTCAAAAAGTCCCGATCTAGCACCCGTCGGATCGCACAACACTGTGACACGACCCAATATGCGGTATACCGGATATTACTGGAACGAAAATTTCGGAGATTCCGTGCACTTCAAGTGCAGAATTTGAACTCATGCGATCCGGAGAAGCGGCATGACTTTTGTCATTGGTTTCTGGATCACGGGGATATTCGTTCACAAAATATTGTGCGTGCGCTCGTTCGAACCAGTTCGACGAGCTCTACTCAGTGCTTCCCAACTCTTGGATCTAACCGGTGTGGATTATACTCTTTCTCCAGTTCCCAGTTTTCGGCATATTCTTTGCCGAATTTCACTTTTGTAACTACATCAGACCGGTCTTTCGGAAAAGATTTTGGTCTCATTCGGAAGAAGAAGCTGAGGGCTCCCAAACTACGCGGCAACCATCCCTGCAAGTTGCGGCATAACAAAGTTAGAGCCTTTTTGCTCCGCTCATCAACTGAGCAGCTCTCAGGAAGCTTATCAGCGCTCCACCTGCATCGTCGCTTAAGGCAGGCAGATTATCACACGCTGCCGCTTTGTTTGTGTGTGTACCACTGCAAGTCTATTGATCGCTGAATCCGACAGTCTGCGCGTTACGACCCCCATTTGCCTCTACGCCTGATCTTGGTGCGGTCGAACAACTCTCAGTTCGTGTGCGTGTTCTGACCTATTCGTGCGTCACCCCTAGCGCAAAATACACACACCAAGGCTTTGTTGTAAACAAGAGAACAACTAGCATTCCTATGGTTCAGCGTCGCCTATGTTGTGCAGACAACTGCAGTAAAGTGCTTAAGATCAGTATTACCTGTTCCAGCTGCATTAAATCGTACTGCCCGCAATGTGCAGGCAAATCTGTCCAAGAAGTGAGACAGACAAACCAAGTTGCCGACACAATTTGGTTTTGCCCATCATGTCAAGTGATTCCAGTAGTCAACTGTTTATCATTGCTAATGAAAAAATGCGATAGGATGACTGAAATAATCGCACAATTTGTAAATACTAAGGTCGCTCCCTCGGAGGTAAATATGGCCACGATAATACCTCACCCGGTCAAAGTTAGTTCTGAGTCTAAACCGAAGAAAAGAGCTAGACGATCCAACCGCACTGAAGCGTCTGTGACTCTAAACCCACTGGGTCACCTCACTCTTATCAGTGGGCAAGCCTCAAACATGCCTGCGTCCACTTCTCCAACCATAGACGCTTCACTTGGAGATTTAGCCATGACACCGATAGCTCACAGCCGTAGGAAATCCGGTGCGGATAACAAGCAGGTAACGTACGCACCGATTGCCTCGACAAACACACCGGGAGCGACACACACAAGTTCATCTTCAGTACCGAGCACGCGTGGCCCAAAGCAGCTTTCACTGTCAAGTCCAGTGGTGCCCTCTAAACAACCTGAATTGCCGGCAAAAAGTATAAAGCCAACACTTGCTAGACAAAACCACGCTGCGCTAACTCTCGTGTGCACCAATGTTCCCGAATCCAAATCTGGCACAATAAAAGGCAAGTTGCAAGATGATCGCAACCAGTGGAGTTCCATCTGCGAGGCGATTGGTATTCGGGTTGAGCCTGCAATGCTGCAACGCGTAGCACGTCACCCGACCTCAGTGCACTCTGGTGAACCTCGAATTCTTCGAGTAACACTAAACTCAGCAGATGAGACAGAGGCTGTTCTGCTCTCAGCAGTTCGTCTTCGCAACTCACCGAGCGGAGTACGCATATTACCTGATCTACCTTGGAAAGACCGCACAAAAGAAGCAGTGGAGCAACGCGGTATTGCTACTAGGGATAGCAAGAAAACAATATTTGTTCATGGTGTTCCCGAGCTCCTGCATGCTTTTGATCACGATGCACATACACATGACCGAGAACAGTGGTGCTACATCCGCGAAGCACTCTGTGTTAACAATGTTATTGCCAAATCCCTAACAAGAGTTCTGTTGTCACCTAACTACAAGGGCTGCGGTCCTAGGCTAATGAAGGTAATACTACACTCTGAGGGAATGACGCAAGTTCTGTTGGATAGCTGGTTAAAGTTTCGAGCTAGGTTGCCAACAGAAATACGGCTAAAGGCAGCAGGCGAACGACCAAAAGTCGGAAGAAATTCGATGGAACTTGCAAATCCTGCAAATTCTTTATTTGCACAGTCCTTCGGAGAGATCGACACAACAGCGCCCACGTCACACAGGAGGACCGAGCACAGCACGAGTGAACCATCAGTTCAGGAACGCTCAATAATGTCATGTAACGCGACTGAAATACACAAAACAAAAACCGATTAATTGCCGGCCAACTAACGACCGGCTTAAAAGCGAACACAAACTTGACATCCACCAATGAACTCCTAACCACAAAAGCCCCATATTGCATGTACACAAACGCTCAAGGCCTTCGAAACAAGTTGGCCGAACTTAGAGAACTCCATGCCTCACAACCACGAGACCTCGTCATGATTACAGAGACATGGTTAAACCCTGAGATAACCGACTGTGAGATCAAGTTACCCGGTATGTCGCTGCTTCGGACCGATAGAACCGGAATGGGTGGCGGTGTGATTCTTTACTATAATACAAGCCTCCGATGTGAAGTTACCGATCACCCAGAAATCCGAGCTCCCGATTCGCTTTGGTGCCGCCTTTGGTTGCGAAACAAGGACACATGTCTACTAGCCGTGGTTTATCGCCCGCCAAACTCAACGTCGGAAATGGACTCCAAACTGTACCACGTTTTTCAGTTTGCTTTGAACAAGTCCTACACCCACATTCTTATCGCTGGAGACTTTAACGTGCACGACATAGAAACGCCGGCAACTGACGGTACGCAGTTTAAAGCCTGTTTGCAAGAACTTATTGCTATCCACCCTCTTTACAACCACGTAACCTCTCCCACCAGATTTCGAACTTCTAACAAGCCGTCGATACTAGATCTTGTGCTAACTAACGAAGAACTCATGGTTGGCGGGATACTTACAAGCACACCACTGGGTCGTAGTGATCATGTCACTCTACTGTTTGATTATATATGCTATGCCGAGTACCCTGAAAAGGAGGAGGATAAGGTGCACACTGTCACGCGCTACAATGTGTTGTCCAAGCTTGTTAAGGATACATCTTGGACTTTCTTATTCGAATGCCCCCCAGACTTGGCCTGGGATATGTTTACAAGGACTTTGAGCACACTGGTAGCGCAAGCATGGGAACAGAAGTCCTTCCAACCCAAAAACCAGAGTAAGTCAATTCTGAGGAGCAGAACACGTAAATGTATGTCCCGGAGGGATTTGGCATGGTGAAATCACCAGGGTTGCCCGAATGCCGAAACCTGGACTGCATACGTGACACATCGTAACTTCTGTGTGAAACTGATCCGCGAGGACAAGGTCACGCATCAGCAGAAGTTAATGAAGCGATTCTGCACGAACCGCAAACTCCTGTATAGGCACATTAACGGCCTTCGAAAGGTAAAGCGAGGGGTTCCGGCGCTAGTCACAGCTGATGGATACACGCGGTCAGCAATGGAAGCAGCTGATCTCCTACGGCTTCATTACTCTCAAACGTTCCAACAAGTGTCGAGCCCAAACATTCATCTCATTTCTAATACTCCACCATCTGGTTTAGAAAACATCACCTTCACTACGGAGGCTGTGTTGAAGAAGTTGTTATCCTTGCGTATCCACAGTTCTCCCGGAGCTGATAACATCCGACCAAAGGCTCTACAGGCAGTAGCCAGTGATCTAGCAGAACCACTGGCTGTTTTCTATCAGCGATGTCTAGAGGAAAACCTTATTTTACCAGTATGGAAGCAAGGGGTCATCACTCCTATCCATAAAGGAGGTAGCCGCACTGATCCTGCAAACTACCGTCCAATAACATTACTTCCCGTGCTATCCAAAGTGATGGAATCAATCGTCGCAGACGCGCTGATGCAATATTTGGAAAGCCACAATTTAATAGCTCCAGAGCAACATGGCTTACGTCAAAAGCATTCGTGTAACACTAACCTATTAATTGCACGTAATAGCTGGACTGAAGCTGTTGATGATGGAGCTGGAGTCGATGTCATCTACCTGGACTTTTCAAAAGCGTTTGATCGTTTAGACCATCGAGTTCTCCTTCAGAAGCTTCGGAACTACGGCATTGGCGATCCAATCCTGAGTTGGATTAGCAATTTTCTACAAGAACGACGGCTAGTGGTGAGAGTCCGCGAATCATTTTCTCATGCAATCGACGTGACGTGTGGAGTACCACAAGGCTCGGTTCTTGGACCTCGTCTATTCTTGGTGTTCATTAAGGATTTGGCGAGATCAATTACTTCCGATTTCTTATTTTTCGCTGATGATATCAAGATATGGCGAAGGATCAGAGGACCGGATGACCATGAACGGCTCCAGCACGATCTTAACACAGTGTCGAACTGGTCAGTTCAAAACGGTCTACCGTTCAACGTAGACAAATGTCGCGTAGTACAATTACGCCATAGACATAACTACACCTACATACTTGGGACAAAGGAATTGCAGAATAGCTCTCAGGAACGTGATCTTGGTGTGATCGTACAGAGCGACCTCAACTGTTCAAAACAGGCTGAGGTAGCTGCCAAAAGAGGCAACCAGCACGTCGGCATGCTGCGAAGGGCATTCGGGAGATTTGACCCATCAATCTTCCCAATGATGCTCAATTCCTACGTGCGCCCGCAAGTTGAGTACGCAATCCAAGCTTGGCAACCTTGGTTGGAACGCGATCTAGAAGCGATAGAGGCACCACAACGGAGAGCAACAAAGAACGTGATGGGCCTGCGGTATCACTCTTACCACCGAAGGCTGAAGTTGCTGGGAATTTTCAGCGGACGCTATCGAAGGCTGCGCGGCGATCTCATATTAGCGTATCAAATATTGAGTGACCCCAACCACGTATGCCGCCATTTGCTGAAACTTAGCCACAACACGCAGCTCAGGGGTAACTGCTTAAAGTTGAAGGAACAATATAGCCGTCTAGAGTGTCGACGGAATTACTTTTCTCTTCGAGTTTGCAAACCATGGAACGCACTCTCAGACTCAGTAGTATCCTCTCCTACCCTGGATGTTTTCAAAAAACGATTAGAATTTGCTCTTAGCTCCCAACATTTTGTCACCTAAGCTCCTCTGTTGTGGATTACGCCAAGCATGTTTTCAACAGGACTAATGTATCAAATGGACCTAAGTGAGCGACCATATTTTATTTTCTCACTCCTTACCTCAACTATCACTGCGCCCCAGTGTCTTTCTGAATGTTTACGCGCGATATTTCTTTTTCATTACACACTGATGTTAATTATCAAATTATTCATCTCGGCAGACGTTCGATAGATGACCCAGACATATTTTAATTGCATCATATTCACCGCTACCATCCTACGGGAC
>CALYDF020009189.1:0-10972 GCA_944474145.2 Dicrocoelium dendriticum
AACTTGTTCTTCCAACAAGCAGTTTGCCGTGTACGACGGAAAATTTCAGTTGTGTACGTATTTATCACTATATCGAACTGTAATGTCAGCACAGATACAGGTAACCTACATAACACTTTCATATCCGTTGCATCAGGCTTGCGCGATGTATAATGTCGGTTGGTGAACATGCTGACGTCCCATGACTTAGTACCAGAGATGATATGGGGATATAAGAGTAATAAGGTCAGATTAATGTGAGGCCATTGCCCACATATATAAAACGTATTATCCACGCCAGATGAACGCGCAAACCATAGAGAAGTCGATAGCAAAGTAGCTCAGGTGCACTAAATTGAACAACCTGATTACATCGGTAACCAGTTAAACATTTGGCGCAATTCAAGTATTGCACAATATGCCAGACAACACTATAGTTTTATCAGACAATAAAACGGTTGTAACCCTGCCCTTTGCCTCTCTGTGCCACCAACCAGACAGGGAAAACAAAAGCTGCGCCTGCTAGACCGAAGTATATTAGGCGCAGAACATGGCCACATCATTCCGTACGTTTGATAAGAGTCTTTCGTTTTTGCTCAGTCGCCGCGCAGGTCAGGGATAGATTGGAGCGCGCTAATTTGCCGACCCACCAATGGCATGTAAGTCTACTGTATTTACTCACCCACGCATGTCTAGGGGTGTGAATACGACGTGAGGACGCATATCGGTGCATGTGTCCTTGAAATATGTTAATTAACCTCGGCGGTTTCGACACCGCTCAGTTCAGATTGAGTCAATGCCGACGATTTTGGCTGGTGGTTTGCAACATTCTGACAGTAGTACATAATGCACTGGCTACCGTGTTCAAATGTTGTCGGCGCTTCGACAGTTGCTTAATGTTATCCCAGCAAATGATAAAAGGGTTAGTGACAACGCTGTTGTAGACGGAATGTTACCTTCACATAAACCACCTTAGCAAAATAAGAATTCGTAACAATTAGACGGTGAAAATATGAGATGCTACTTCTGCATAAATGAGTCCGGAACAATGTCTACCAGCTACTGGAGGCTCATCGGATCTATTTGCAAGTGCGCGGCCGCCTAAGGAGTTAATTCCAGCAGAATACAGAAATAAAAAGAAAGCTGAGTGCAGTGGCCTTTAAACAGATTTTACCAATTCTCATTTTATTCCATCAGCTTGGACAATTGAATCAAAATCAGTTTCGCAATGAACACGAGAAGGAATTTTACAGTATTGGTATGGTAAAAGAATCCTAGAAGTAGATAAAGAAGCGTTTAGGTCAAATCTAATCGCCCATTTTAGAAAGAAAGGTGATGGAAGAATCCAGCGCGTACGATGCATTTATTTGATGAAACCAGTCTGTTTACGGCTGAATATTCAAGCGTTGTTGGTGTATTAAGCATTTTATTGACTTGACTTGAGTTCCCCGCCTTGGCAGACTTGAATGTTTAAATATTCCTTATCGCCCAGATACGTATCCGGCCAATCTGGAAAACATTAATCTGCCATCCGACTAGAATTTTTGGTATTTTAAGTATCCATGGAAACTGTGTAAATAGCTCACTGACGATTCACGCTCAACCGTTTGTCCCACGGTCATGACACATTCATTAGTTGCGAATGACTTAACAAGCGTAAAAGTATTGCCCATTAGTTAATTTCCGGTGGCCGGTGGGACTCTTTTAACTTCCGATATAATTCCATGGGATGTACAGCTGAGCGGCTAATCGTAATCCCACAACGACAGAACAACAACAGATCATGGTGACGTGCTGGTATAGATTTGTTTTCCTATTTCGTTAGACTGCTGCTACCAAAAGAGATGCGGATGTTCTACGTGTGCCCTAAAGCTCGATGCACCTGAGTGTTGGCGAAATGTTCCGTCATCTCTACTCCTCAAGTACGGCGTCACTTAATGAATGATCCTCTTGTGGGTCGTCTTCGTTGTGGCTGGGATTTTTGAACACTAGTGCTGTTGCGTGAAATCAGCCATGATTATGACACCACGTAATCGGCGGCAGAACCCATCGGACTGAATTTATTCCTTAGTACACGTCAATGTCTAATCAAATAAAATATACTTATCGATCCATTTTAGTTTCATTAGTGCAACCATCTGATAATTGAGGGGTACGGATCTTGCACACAATCATTTTCCATACTCCTTTAGGATTGCCTATATTGCTATGATAGATGAATCTTGCTGTAGTGGCCAGTCCACTTGATTTGTAGCTCAGGTAAGTTCATGGAAGCCAGTTTACAGTATTCCTAGGATGACTGCTACGGAAGCGCGTGTGACAGCAGCAGCTTTTGCCAAACTAGCGCCACTGGATGTTCACTGGCTATTACGGGATTCATGCCTCACAATCCATGACAAGTTGTTAGCAGCTCGTCAACTTCAAATTCATACATGAGGGATCTGATTGCGGTTCGGTGCGAGTCCAACAGCAGACGTGTAGTGCTGCCCCAATCTCAGATATCATCTCCGCACTATCTGCTTCCAGTTCACAAGGCCTGTATAGAATTTATACCCCTGGTCAATTTATTTGACGTGTCAGAAGCACGCATGAGCTGAAAGTGATTACGGTTCATTTTGTCTTGGGTATTTTGCAACTAGTGCAAACGGCAGCTTTACATAAAACATAAATCTCATTGACATTGACGTGTACTAAGGAATAAATTCAGTCCGATGGGTTCTGCCGCCGATTACGTGGTGTCATAATCATGGCTGATTTCACGCAACAGCACTAGTGTTCAAAAATCCCAGCCACAACGAAGACGACCCACAAGAGGATCATTCATTAAGTGACGCCGTACTTGAGGAGTAGAGATGACGGAACATTTCGCCAACACTCAGGTGCATCGAGCTTTAGGGCACACGTAGAACATCCGCATCTCTTTTGGTAGCAGCAGTTTAACGAAATAGGAAAACAAATCTATACCAGCACGTCACCATGATCTGTTGTTGTTCTGTCGTTGTGGGATTACGATTAGCCGCTCAGCTGTACATCCCATGGAATTATATCGGAAGTTAAAAGAGTCCCACCGGCCACCGGAAATTAACTAATGGGCAATACTTTTACGCTTGTTAAGTCATTCGCAACTAATGAATGTGTCATGACCGTGGGACAAACGGTTGAGCGTGAATCGTCAGTGAGCTATTTACACAGTTTCCATGGATACTTAAAATACCAAAAATTCTAGTCGGATGGCAGATTAATGTTTTCCAGATTGGCCGGATACGTATCTGGGCGATAAGGAATATTTAAACATTCAAGTCTGTCAAGGCGGGGAACTCAAGTCAAGTCAATAAAATGCTTAATACACCAACAACGCTTGAATATTCAGCCGTAAACAGACTGGTTTCATCAAATAAATGCATCGTACGCGCTGGATTCTTCCATCACCTTTCTTTCTAAAATGGGCGATTAGATTTGACCTAAACGCTTCTTTATCTACTTCTAGGATTCTTTTACCATACCAATACTGTAAAATTCCTTCTCGTGTTCATTGCGAAACTGATTTTGATTCAATTGTCCAAGCTGATGGAATAAAATGAGGATTGGTAAAATCTGTTTAAAGGCCACTGCACTCAGCTTTCTTTTTATTTCTGTATTCTGCTGGAATTAACTCCTTAGGCGGCCGCGCACTTGCAAATAGATCCGATGAGCCTCCAGTAGCTGGTAGACATTGTTCCGGACTCATTTATGCAGAAGTAGCATCTCATATTTTCACCGTCTAATTGTTACGAATTCTTATTTTGCTAAGGTGGTTTATGTGAAGGTAACATTCCGTCTACAACAGCGTTGTCACTAACCCTTTTATCATTTGCTGGGATAACATTAAGCAACTGTCGAAGCGCCGACAACATTTGAACACGGTAGCCAGTGCATTATGTACTACTGTCAGAATGTTGCAAACCACCAGCCAAAATCGTCGGCATTGACCCAATCTGAACTGAGCGGTGTCGAAACCGCCGAGGTTAATTAACATATTTCAAGGACACATGCACCGATATGCGTCCTCACGTCGTATTCACACCCCTAGACATGCGTGGGTGAGTAAATACAGTAGACTTACATGCCATTGGTGGGTCGGCAAATTAGCGCGCTCCAATCTATCCCTGACCTGCGCGGCGACTGAGCAAAAACCAAAGACTCTTATCAAACGTACGGTAGGTCACATGCGCTTACCTTGCTGAGGTGACTCACATCTGTCGTCTGATTTCGTCAGCTTCGGGTTTGACCATGACTGCGAGTCTGTCAGCCGCTCACGTGACCTGGCCGATGTCGCCCCGCTAGCGTGCACCATCGTAGTCAGCTGTTTCGCCTCCGTGACATTTCCCTACTTGTATGCATGTTTGCGGGGTGATTTTGACCTCTACGCAATTAAAACTGAAAATTTTGATAGTGCGTGATTCCATGTACCTTGTCAAAAATTTGCCGCTGTAGAATTTTGTTCATTTACGATGTACCTCTGCTCATGCCGCAACAGTCGAACCTTGCAAGCCTGCGCACGTGCGCAGTTTGCATTTCGACGTGGATGGGTGCGCAACTGATGCGACCAGGCGTGCCTCGAATGGACAATTCAGCCCGGGGGGTGCAGCAAGGTTGAACAGCCTTGCCAGTCTGTGCACGCACTCCGTTCGCATTTCAACGTGAAGTTGAGGGTTGCGACCGTCCTGGCTGGTAAGGCTGCCCAGGGCGGCTGGAAAGCAAAGTCACGTAATCTTTCCTCGGCGTAAGGTCACATGGATGTCTGTAGGCAGTACTTTCAACCTAACCCGAGTGTAGCGGAAACCCATGATAACAGGCGTACGCGTTAGTAAGGCATATGATGGGAAACATAATTACCCACAGAAATGAACAAGAGTACACATGTAGGGGAACTCAATCCCCTTCGGCAATGTCGACAGATGGAGAGCTGCACCGTCCAAGTTCAAAAATGTGGACTCCGGCAGCTGGTTGTAATCGACAATGTTTGTGTTCATGGCCACGTGCAACGGAAGGGGGAAAGGTAAACCAAGGCATTTCTTGTGGGACGGCTTGTGGAACAAAACTACGTTGCCACGCGGCATACAAGGGGAAGTGCGCTGGTTACAGTCGCTGATAAAGTGAACGTAGGTCGTTCAAAGCCATATCCAAAATGGCGCTCGGTCCTTGCCTTCCCATTATTTGCGCGTCCAACGACGCGATTGGAACCGCACGTGCCACATTATTCACTGTCGTCCACCGTCGGCTGACCGGCAGGTCGTTGACATCCCCGCTGTTAAGCTGTACGAAATGCGGCACGTGTCCACATGGAAGTCCAAATCCCACGTTAGTTTTGCATGTGCACGTACGGCTGTCGTGGTTCACCGTCTCCAGTCGACGATCGCTAATCACAGTTGCATGCTCACTGATGCTGAGAAACACAGCCGGATACGTTGAACTCAAGTCAGACGCTATCACGAAAATAGCGTACGGCATCAATCGGCGGCACAAGCGGTCCAACTCCGGATGACCGACAATATGCAGGTCGCAACGAAATGCATCAGATATCGCTTTCTGTCGGTTCCATATCAAATAGGTCGCGCTCAGCCGTGCCACTCGTATGGCTTCCCACAATTCAATTCGCCCATACAGCAGTTCCATCTTTAAGCAGCGATGCATGGACTCCACCATATTCGTGTCGTGTTTGCCCTATGTTGCAGCATCAAGCATCCTGCTGTTGGCCCATCTGCAGGCGTTGGGCAGAATAAAGGAACTGATATCGTGGAAGAAAGGTTGCTCAATTATACGAATGAGTTTCAATTTAGTTAATGATTTCCAAAATATGAACGTGTACATCGCGATGAACAAATGTCTGAATGAAGTGGATTGTGGAAAACGTTTGATTAGATTTATAATTATATGGATTCGACATAAAAATGGATGTGCGGAAGGAAAGACGTTAAGTATAGTCTTCGCAATGGCCAGTGCACCATCGGACATGATGCACTTGACGCCAGAAGAACCAACTACAAACTTCATAAACGTGAGGAGGAAGGTACTGACGTCAGTCTCCGTTACCGACCAAAGAAAAGCAATGGCAACCGGTAGGCTATCTCGACATCCATTGGTATAAAATATATCTCTGTTGGTTAGTGGAGAAGGTGCTATCAATAAATAAAACGTCGGGAAACTCGGAGTACAGTTCCAGCATCTCTGATGTGGAGTAGACGAATTGGGTGATCCGATTGTTTTTGTCTCGCAAACACAGTGCTCGTCCTCGCTGGATAAACTGTGATTCCCTGTCCAGTGTATATCCTAAAACAGTACATTTTATGCTACCAAAACAAAAGCTTCTTGCCTGGATTGTTGCGCCCGGACATGTGGCTGGCCGTAGGCATTTGCTTTCGACCTTCGAACACTGTAGTATGATCCGGAGATTCTCTCGAACCGCTTGAAGTAGTATTCCAGTTCGTGTGCGTTGCTATACAAGCGGCTGCTCACACCCTCAACAGACTGGCAACGCTAACTGTGTATTCGTCGGGTTTGGTAGGACCACTGGCGGTCTCAAGAAGCGTATGAGTGGCTGCGGTATTTGAAGAGATAGCGATCTTGTGGCATCCAGAATCCATGCCTGTTATACACCAGCCCTCATCTAATGAAACCGCTGGAGAAACTTACTACTAATAACTTGCTACTCATATGTTTACTAGCAGTGTGAATTTAATATGTTGGTACCATGACATACATCTGCCCTTTTCTTCGACAAAGGCACCAAAATGGTTGTGGCGATGGTGATATCATATTTCAACTCCATATGCATTTTTTACAGAACGCCCTGAATAAGCGATCCTTTGCAAACGGAGGAACTTATCATTAACCAGGTCTCAAATATTGATTTTATTCGTAATTTGGAAACGCTGTCGCAAATGTATGTGAAATGGGTAGATTTTAGATGCGCGATATATTATCAATTAATCAAGTTTTGTGACGTAACGAAAATGAAACCAATAGCGCTATCATTATATCGCCTATATTAATTGCACTGATCAGAAGTCCTACGCTCAGGTTTCAACTTACCACGTTGTTGTTCGCAGAGAAGATGAACGATTACGTTTGATGAAATAACTGAATGTAAGCAATGCGTGTATGAAATCTGTTTGTTTTTGATGATGTCGTATTTTGTTTGTGTAATAAAGGGAAGCATGCTTTAAAAGGAGTGGGAAATATGAAGCACATGTGATGGGAAATTATTTAATTGATTTACCTGTAAATTATGGGAGCATAGCATGATTGCTGTGTGCGATAATGCGAAGGTAAATGCGGGAAATACGCAAAAACAATGAAATATATAAATCCTGCTTGTATTGAGTTGGTAAATAAATGTACATCTATGAAGTGTGGAGACTTATGCGGTATCAATGTGTGAATAACGAAAATGGTGGTATTATAAGGGGAATCACCGGGGTGAAAAGACGGTGTTGCCCGATCGTGTTGACGGTTTACCACCGAACGATGTGTGTGTTAGGACTTATACTGTAAAAAAAAATTTTATTATGTTAGCTAGCATATTTGCAGAATGTGAGTAGGCATTGAAGTATAATGACTAAGTAATTAATAAAATAATGTTGCGTTTGCAGTTGAAACGCGCCAGAATCTGTGATAGTCCTGCTTCGCTCTTCATCAGTGGACATATTTTATCACGTGAGAGAGTCGCTGTGGGAAGTTAACTGGTTACCTGTGGTCCCTTATTATGGTAGTGTTTATTGGTTTCCTCTCTCTATTCCTTCTCCTCTCGTGTTCCATGTAGTTGCATTCGTTATCAAGCCAGTTAAGTGTTCATATTTCTTAGTTCATATATGGACAGGTACAGGGTCTTAAACTGCGGAATATTGTGGATATCCCGGTGGGTCCTGAGGCAATGCAGAGTGCCATGGATAGTCGCTTGGAATGGTCCACCTTATGCTTGCTGCTCATAAATAGGGCCAGGTGCTCTGTTCTCTGAATTGGAGCTGCTAGTCCTCCCACCCGATATGTTGTCGGCGGTGGTGAAATACCAGTTGTCACTCAGCAGTTTGATTTGGGGTCGTGCACTCATCAGCACTTCATTCCAGAAACAATTGGGAGAAGGCTGCTTGTCCTGGGGTTTTCTACGCTGTTGTTTACCAGCCGCTCTTTCGGAATTCTAACGGCCAAATTTTTGTGAAGCTATACTCAACATTTCTGCTACCCAACCTGGAATATTGTATCCAGACTTGTCCACCATGTGTTATCCGAGAGAAAATAGACTTGGTGAGGGTGTTACCAGTGGGCACACGGCTATTGCAAGTTCTACGGGGACAAACGTATCCTGAAAACTAGTTCAGTTTGGGGATGTACTGCATACACTACGGAAGGATAAGAAGGGACCTCATACTCACTTATCATATTTTGACGGGTAAGATCGATTGATTGCTGTGGAAATCGGCCATTATTGCTCATGAATACTGCAACTGCTAACTGCAGGTGGATATAAGAGACGCTAACAACTCTCAACCTTGCATACCATAACGGCATGCACCGGAAGGGATGTGAAACGCCTAGTAACCCGGTACGATAGGGGAGTATCCGTTCTTATCCAGTGTGAAAGTATTTTGCGCAACAGCAAAGGGTGCCTCGGAGACTATCCTTCTTGACTGCGTAGCTGCGGGAAATATTGACCTGTGTTACGGGTTACGACACGGTATGTGAGCAGAATGTCACTGTAAAGTTGTTCACACGCTGCACCTCGTAAACCCTCAGAGAGACACGGTGTACAAGCCACCACGCTTTGTGCTGGGTGTGGTAGCGCGGAAGCTGTATATGGCATCCCAAACATATGGTCCGTTAGGACACGAAAGGAGCGGAGAATGGAAGAAGTCTTATGTAACGCTGCACAAGAAGCTTCCTTTTAACAATGAGGATGCCACTTACAGCTGCTGTGATAACTAACTGACAGAAATAGAGAAAAGCAAACCCCATAACACAGTGACCGACGGAAGGACCCTGGAAACATCCTGTGTAAACAAAAGAGACAGTTTTTCTGGAGATCAAGGTAACATTAGTTAAGCCCAAATGGCTAGGGTGGTCGTTGAAGCAAGAGTATCTAGAAGCGGTACGAAAGGTTAAGGAAGTCATATGCTGTTCAGTCCCAGGCGAAATGCTCGCGCAAGTGTGGGTGAGATCATGTCCACTCATCCCCACCAGGCGGATCCCCACGCAGCTGGGAGGTAAGATGACGACACAAAAGCAGTGCGAGCGCAAGGAATGCATTTAGTACCAAGAGAACTTCAAGCGTACTTCTTACTTTTTCAGTACTTGTTATCCTGGTGTTAGGCAATGCACAACAGTTCTTCGGGTTGGCTGGAAGATTAAGTGGTAATAAAGGAACCTAGGAAAGAATGTGTATCATCGCCAGGCGGTAGAATTGCGGGTGCTTTTGATGTTCTTAGGTATACCAGACTACTGCCATCATGTGTGATCTCGAAAGCGAGGTAGACATACGTGCCGTAGCCAGTAGGGGAGGCACCGCATATGGGAGTAGTGGGTGTACCTAACAATCGAGCGAAAGCAAACGCGTGGTAATAAAACAACGAAAATAATACATAAAAAGGAGGAGTTAATAGCATCGATGGCAGGAAACTACTCCTGTCCATTGTACGACGCGCACAGCTGATGATACCAAAGGCAGCAGTCGGAGCATATGACCCAGTCAACCATCGGTCCTCTCTGTGCCATTCAGTCTGATTGAAGGCACAAAGCGCACTTGTCATTGTCGTACTTGGCAGGGAGTTTTGCATGGCAACGACGCTTCCTTGGCGGCATATACACCCTGGGGTGTTGGTGCGCATGTGTCTAAAACGAAGTTGATTCTCTTCTTCCTCCTGACTGACGGACACATCTGGAATAGGCGCTAGGCATTGCTTACGTCTTGTGCTTTCCATTGTCTGTTCATCCATCCATTCTGCTGCTGCTGCTTCATTTATGGTTTCGGAGGCGGAAATCTCAATGTCATCGTGAGCACCAGTTAGGCTGTTTAGAAACTCCCTCAATGAATCCATCCTCTCCCTATACTTTGCATCGCGAAGGCTACAAACCTGCACCTGATTATCACCAAGATCCTGACTGCACTCGCGAAGCTTCTGCCTCCTAGTTACTAGAGCCACTGTGGAGGTGGACGGCAGCCGGGCGATGGCGGGCGATGTGGATGCGGTTACACGCAGCTGTTGCGCAATATCTCGTCCACTGGTCGGCCTGCCGCGTGCAATGCATGTACAATGTGGGTGCACGGAAGCAGCCATTGCCCTACTAAAGTTACATCTGCTTGTTACACCCCCAAGCATTGACCCCGTGTATTGCCTACGGCATGCCTGCACTTGACAACTACCATTGGACAAGTCGGTCACGGTCAGATTTTCCCTTATGTAGTGGCTTCGTAAACGCATCCTTGTGTACCCTGAAAACTGAGAAGCAGCCTGTCCAAGGCTATCAAAGCAAGGGTCCAACGCGTGCTCAGATAACTCCGTTTTGCCAAACAAATATTGCCACTGCGATTGGTCATCAAGCACTCGGTTAACGACCTCGGTAAACAGATCCAATAACAACGTTCGCTCCGAAAGTCCGCGCTTTAAATGCCTATTTTCGTTCTCCACCCCGTTTGTTGTATAGCAGCCGAACAAACAGATTGATCTCAGGAGGTGGGCTGCCCTTGATGCGACAAAAGGTAACCAAGTACTTACTAAGTACTTGTGCACATTAATGTTTCCAAATTAATGGCTTCCAAGAACTTGTCAAGCAACGAGGAGCACCTACCATACACCATGTTCCGAACCTACTAATTAATGTGCAACTTGTCCGTTAAAGTTATAATGAATCACAAGAAATGTTGATCTTCAGCAAAGCAAAGATTCCCATTTAATTAATATGAATCAATATCAGAAATCATTTCAGGCTAAAGAATTATTTTCGGTAAATCTCATCAGAC
>CALYDF020009190.1:0-10988 GCA_944474145.2 Dicrocoelium dendriticum
CATTGTGACATTACCTGCCCATTAAAATATGTCATACAGGTAATCAATAACCACTATTTCAGTGTGTGGACGGGCTTCCTCTTGCATGAACCACTGAGTTTGTATTGGAAGACCTGTTGCCAGGAGTACTGGAATAAATCTGTTTTCCACCATGTCCTTATATCGTTCTTTGTTTACCGTCTCATCGAAAGAAATGAGTTCGACGATTCCATGGGATGAAATTGCTGCCCATACGTTGACCTTGTCAACATAATTTTCCTTTCTTGCAGAGTGTGATAATGTGCACTTGCCCAGAAACGAAGATTTTCCTTATACACTACAACACTTACATGAAAATACGCCTTGTCAGTAAACCACATGTTGTACTGCCCGTGGTCCTTTTGCACTAACCACGAAGCGACCTGATGTCTTCGTTGCTCCTCTTCTGCTGTTTATTTATAAACGTTATCTTGTAAGAGAACATTTGAAGATCAGAATGCAGAATCCTTCCTATGGACTGACGAGATATTCCTAATTCAGCAGCCGTCCTCCTTGTTGATTTGCTAGGACTTCATGTCAAATCAACGCAAACTGCTTTCATGTTTTCAGTGGTGCGGACACTTGGTATGCGCCGTCGCTTCTTCTCCACTACAGAGCCAGTTCGTTCAAATTGACGATGCAATCTCTGAAGAGTTGGTTTACATGGAGTCCATTTTGTGCGAAAGTGTACACGGAAAGGTCTTTGTGTCGCTACAAACTCCTCGCTTCTGTACAAATGATTACAACTTTCACCTTCTGTCCAACACTCAAGCTGCTCCTTCGTCCCATCTTGAAAATTGTGTTTGGCGCCAAGAAAATTTTCCATACAAACTCCTCGTGATATCCACGGGATGTTCTATATACCAAAATAAGCAAATAAGAGTTTTCAACATCGTATCTATAATATTACGTGTATAATGAACAAAAAATGGTATAACATTTCGTGTACCACCGTGTATGTAGTGTTGAACCTTAGAATCAGCTTGTGAAAGAATGAAGACGACCGTTGACGAGAGACATCAAAATACAATCTTTTGGCTTTGACGTATATTTCATTCACATGATGATTTGAGAACATTTGGTCCAGTGTGATCATAACACAGTTCCTTAACAGTGAAGAGTTCAAATTTTCACTATCGCGCTCAAGTTGGGGACAGTTAGCGACGGGCCGCTGACGGGCCGCTTTATGCAGTGAAAACAGTATGCACTAGGCTTTGATTATTGCACCAGTTTATGAAAACAACTGTAGCGCGGTCGAGGAAGTTCGATTTTCTGATTCATGCTGCTGATCACGTTATCAGCGTAATTTAACATGGCCTATTCGGGGACAGGTATGTAAGCAACCGCGTTTGAACAGTTACTTGCTCCGACTGATGCGTGTCTCAATCCAAACACACGGTGGGCAAACAAAATCAACACAGTTTGGGAAGGGTTTCCCACAAAGTGTCTATTGTTATACCTATGCATCACTGATCACGAACGGGAACATAGTGTTTTAGCATCGCATGAAAGACACACCGCGGTGCTGGCCGATCCATTCACTACTGTTGCATACGTGCCTTTGCCCCGAGGGTCATGCAATAGTCAGGTGAGAAGAACAGAGGCGTGGTTGTGTTGCACTGGTGTCAAGCTCACGTATGCAAACGTTATATGAGTTTAACATTGTTTTGGAAACCGTACAAAACGTTTCTTGATGATGCAGTTGGAAGAGAACACTGATGACTCCTCCATACACAGAGCCAGTTTAGGAAGCTACGTCACAAGACAGATTTACAAGTTTGCCAGGAGAGAAGAATGGAGCACTAAAGTTACTCAAAATAGCAACAACAGTATTTGGCTTTTTGAGTCTAAATTTAGTTAATCATTCTCTTTAGTCGGGTGGCTTATGAACTCCACCGTAATTTTCAAATAAATGCTTTGATGTTCCTTCATTGGTCTGCA
This sequence comes from Dicrocoelium dendriticum, assembly GCA_944474145.2. Taxonomy (NCBI): domain Eukaryota; kingdom Metazoa; phylum Platyhelminthes; class Trematoda; order Plagiorchiida; family Dicrocoeliidae; genus Dicrocoelium; species Dicrocoelium dendriticum. Next base: position 1,960 of record CALYDF020009190.1, read on the forward strand.
TTAAATTAATAATCCATAAGGGTTATAAACGAGGATACAAGCTTTCAGTATTTTTTAAGACAGGTACTGCAGTAAGCAAGACAACTTTGTGAAAATGCTAGCACATCGGAACGCTTAGTTACCCATATTACAGCGGTTTATACACCGCTGTTCAGTCAACCTGTAATTCTTAGCATGTAAGGTGCTCGCCCACCTGTGTGTAAATATGTATTCCGGTACTCTATGACCCGTGTTTCTAGAATTGCAAAGTAAGTCCATGTACTTGGTTGTTTAATTGTAGCAAAAGCAAAGGTCCTTATCTACCAAGGGCAGTGTAATGAGATGAAGGAATAGGTGTCGCAACAAACGCAACATTTAGTTCAATAGTTAAACGGTGTATGATGGCACAGAATCAGTAGGATTACAAGGCTCACAGGGTGACGAATGCAAAATCTTCCGTTGTGGAACGTGAAAAATCAATTGTCTGGATATGGCAATTTATCATACTGCTGCGTGGCCTTTAGCATTTGGACGAAAATGCATCGGTCTTTCTACTGTCACGATGTTTGGTGTATTCAACACATGCGCCGGCAATTCATTCCTATGTGAACGGATTTCAAGAGAATATACAAATTTTTGCCTTGTAAATGGGAATGCTGATTTAATTCTTTCAGGCCATAACCTCTACAGGATTTGTAAGAACTAAGGTCGATGAAGGTTTCCTGTTAGCAGCCGTTATGTGAGAATGCGATCTTCGCGAAGCAGTAGGTATTCTTTAGGAACATACCGATTAAACAATGGTACACTTCATAATTGCGACATGTAGTTCACGTGCTGCCTTGGTGGATCTTCTGTTGGGATGATTTCGCTTTAGCCATTGACGATAGGCCTGAGCCACATACTCGACGTGGGGACGGATATGCGATTTAATCAGCAGGGATATCAAGAGCTTACTTCTAAGACGTTGAGCCCAAATTCATCGCATTTATTTTCCTCGAACAATGGAGCGAATAAACCAGACTACCTTAGACAATTAAACCTACGTATATTTCCCTAGTCTCATGTTGTAGGACGTTGTACCCCTAAACATGAGCTGTTGACGCCGTTGCACAGTGTCCGCAGGTGGCAGTTCGCAGGATTTAATGGGAACTGGCTTATCTCTCAGTAATCATGAATCCGGTCCTGTTCGTTTGAAGATAGGCACGGTCGGATGTTGACCAAATTGCTCTCCACATTTTAGCATCAACTGCCAATATTGGCATTTGGGATTGAACATTTGCTTGGAGTGGGTTGATAAAGGTTGAAAATGGTGTCGGACCGATGACAGATCCTTGCGGTACACAACAGGAGACCTACAGGCTTTTGGGGCCCTTGTCGGCTATTCTTACTTTGATTCTTCTATTGTGTACTTAAGGCTCAATTAGTTGAGCAGAGCGCCGTTGAAAACAAAATTACCAACTTTTCGAGGAGAACTAGTTTTGAAAGACTCTGTTGATTGCTCTAGAAAAAATTCTACATAAATCCAATGTAGACTGACTCTTTTGTCAACCCACTGGTCCTTGAGGCCGGGAAAGAAGCAGATTGTAGCTACAATATCGTTTGCATTTTAAAAATTTGAACTAATTTTCTCGGAGTTATCTTCAGACGGCAGAAAGAATATGTCTTAAAACCCATATAGAGCTAGTATATCATCGTTGCAGGAGGTAGTTTTGTGGTTTTTTGTAGTTTAGCTCAACTGACTATCCGCATGTGTGATAATCATCAAGTTTCCGCTGAACAAAGTATTCAGTTTAGTAATTAATATTTAATCCTATTTGCCTTAGGCACTTCTGAGCAGGCAACAGCCGTTAATTAAAATGTTCCATTCATTTCTCACATGTTGTTCCGCTCTACCTCAAGTATCGTAGAGGATTATTCATCAGGTCACGTGACATGACGCTGATAATTATCACTGGTAATGTCTGTGTGCCGAAATCGAATTAACTCCTTGGGCCATCCAGAAATTCCTGGTAGGGAGTTGGATTTAATGAATCAGGATTGAAATCCGAGAAATGTGTCTCGAAAATGGAAGTAAATTTCCGTTAGCCAGTTGTTATTCCTCACCAAATGCATCAGCTTGATCCAATGGGCAAAGTGTTATCTAAGTTCTGATGATGATTCAATTGGAGTAGATTCCGCATATGAGCGATGGGCGAAATCGCTTACTTTGTCTACCATCATATGAGGACAGTTGGGTGAACTACCGATGGTTTTGTATATAGGCCGAAGGACATTAGTAGACAAATCGGATTCACATGGCGTACATAAACATGAATTGTTCGCGTTGATGTGACTCGTTTTTTCATTGCAGGATGAGAGACTGGAGAAATTTTGGGGATGACTTTCGCGAATGCAGGGCCAGAGATGCAAAAGATGGGTGACTCATGCGATATCATCATACACAGCGATACATCGAGCATTTTAACTTGTGCCTAGCTACCGTAAAATCATAATGATCTACGAACAAAAGATAATAAGTGACACAGATGAGAGACCTGGCCTAAAACCAGTGATCCTAGCAAACATTCAGAGTTAAGGCATCTACACAATGCTAACAACCCACCCTCACAAACAGCCGGCTATAGTACAAAGATAAGGCGGCATCGACGAGACAGCTCACCTGAGGCTTCCACTGCTTTGCGTCATAGTCAGTCATCACCACTCAGATACCACAGCACCAAACACAGTTTAAACAGGCAGCCCGACTAGGAGACGACAGCAGACGCGCCACTGATGCCGACTGCGTGCCACGTCCTGTAAGGTCTCGAGTCAAGCACAAGGCGGGTCATGTGACTTTCAGCGTGGAAATAGACGGGCCAACGGCCCTCAGTTTTGCAGTCAGTGACTTCATTCCACGCCACCCTGTTCAGCTTTGTTTTGAATTTGTTCTCCAGAATGCGTTAAGATGTTGGAAAGAATCGCCGCACCTACAGGTATCTTGCAAAGCGCAGCTACCAAACTGCATGAAATGGAGAAAAAGTTTGGGAAAACAAGCGATTTTACCCTACTGTTGCTCCATACTAGAATGCTGACAGCAATATACCATGGTTATGGAGGAGGCAATGGTACTGGAAGGTGTGAACGTGACAGGCTCCGTACCAACATTTTTGGATCGTAGACCGAACGGGAAATCAAGTAATATTAAGTAGATTGTAAACCCTGATGGAACAACCATAACCGATCACGCATATCTCCGGTCTTCAATGACTACTTCATATCTACCTATAGTACTAATACAAGTGAGGAACCTCGACCCAACCTGATAAACAAAGGCAGCAGTACATTCCAATTTGCTGGATTCAAACTTGTTGGTGTATGTCGCCAAATCAGATAAGTTCGGTTATCATGCCTGTCAGGCTCTAACAACATCCTGCCAATTCTAGTCAAACATGGAGGCTCAAACATCCCCTTCTTTCTGCTTAATGCATTTACGCTCTCCATGACCAAAGGGGAGTATCCTATGCACTGGAAACAATCGATGATAACACCAAGACACAACAGTGGTTCTATGCAAGATGTAAAATTTACTGCCCAATCCGCCACACATCCATTATCTCCATAATTATGTAAACGATAGTTAAAAAACACATAATAGAATACTTGAGTTCTGTGAGCTTTATCGGTAAACATCATCAGTGTTTCTTGAAAGGTAGGTCATGCACCATCAGTTAGCTGATTTTGATTATGTAACTAGAGCAAGAGACGTCAGAATTACTCTCGTTGTCATGTTTCTTGATGTCCAAAAAGCATTTGATCGTGTCCCACACAATCTATTGCTACAGGAGGATATGTCTTATGGTATAACAAATTCCATGTTAAAATGGTTATTTTCCTACCTCGAGAATAGAAAGCAAGTAGTCAGAAAGGTATTTGTGCGTCTGAAGCCATTTCAATATCTAGTAGAGTGTTTCAAGCAAGCGTGAATGGTCTGCTTAATTGCTCATCTACTTCAACGATCTCTTTGATGAAATTCGGGAAGCCATTCCTCTTCGCAAATGATGTGCAAGTTGTGTATTGTTCCGTCACTGGATAAGGCAGTTCTAATTTAAGTTGTATTCACCCTGACTTGTTATCATTCGAGCACTGGAGTTACTCCTGGAAGTTTCATTTCGCTACTGGTAAGTACAATCTATATTACTATGGCTGTGACACTTCACCGAACATGTTAAAATTAAACAACACTCCTATTCCTGTGTGTGGCGTAGTCTGAGACCATGGTCTAAGATATACCACCTCATATACTTTTTTAAAGCGTTATATTTTCGCAGACCTTTGCCACAAAAATGTTTACCTACAAAAGCCGAACGCTTATATTGAGAGATTTCAGGCCTCAAGCCTTTAAAATGCTAAGCCGAAGCTCGAATACTGTATAATTGTGTACGGAAATCTGAGAAAATAGACATAACACTGGAAAATGTCCAACCAACATACACCAAGAGGTTTTTGAACATGCCTAACAAGACTTACAGTGAGTGATGCGAATCTCGAAAACTGGAGCTGCTGTGGCCGCGCAGACAAAATTACTCTGTCAATCACGCAGGTCTACGGATGTCACCCATGGCGAAGCGGCACTAGCTGCTGGCATCCTGAAATCATGGGGGCGGAATCCCGCAGGGTTCCGCTGGGAGGCGCACCACTGACGAGACCCAGAAGGTCGAAACGCCGGCGTCTGGTGCTTTTCCAGACTAGCCTAAGCCTGCTGTTTGGGAGTGGCGATGATGAATTACCTGAATTATAATTGGCTTAAGCTTTACAGCTCAGCCACAATTCGAGTTTCATACCTTTAATTGCCATGAAATAAGAAATAGAGAGCTCATGTTGCACATTCAAATGTCTTGTACGAAGCTCCACCCAAATTTTTTCTCAGTAAAATATGCTTTAATATGGCATAAACTTCCATCGAATGTCAGAAACTGCTCTACAGAACTGCAATTCACAGTAATGATCGGTGTTCACCGGACTGTTTCCAATATCTTGTCAAGTTAGCCAAAAGAAACTCTAGATGATTTGTATGGGAAATGTCCTGAGACAAATAAAAGCTTCAATAGACCCTAATTTTCTCAAAATTATACTTTATCTACACATAAGGAACTCATTTATTTGGATTTACAAACTATCTCATTCCTATCACTTCAGCAATCTCGTTTAAACAATATTGTTTTCTTCTCCATTGGCGCACTGTTTCGGAGATGAACTGCGCCCTTCGAGCTGAAATCTCTGCACGGTAGTCGCTCACTATGATTTTCCATCTAGTTGTCCTAAGCCTAACGGCATAAGCTTGCAAACATTATTATGTGTTTACCACCCCACATTGTATACTGCTTTACTTTACTGCTGGACACGACTGGGCTGATCTCTTGTGTTGACGGATAACAGCTTCTACGCTAAATGCCTGTACCCACACTAAACCTACGGCAACTGACCCACTGGTAGATAACAGTATAGTACCAGAATTGAATGATCCGCGTGATGTTATGGGCTGTGGCTTCATCGCCCATAATTTGCGCATAAAACGGCCCTTATATAAAAACATTTATTAAACAGGTTATAGCTTACATGCTATTTTACCATACCAACAAAGAGCCAGTTGAGGGTTGGAAGTGCGGGTGAAACCCAGCTAGGGAACACCCCACATAGAAGAAGGTTCCTTGGGGACGGTTCCATGGATGGCCGTATTGCTTTCCTTGAACTTGCGGTTAAGCCTGTATTTGGTTTTGTTCCCTGTTTCCTAATCTCCCTAATACTTTCAAACTGTTAATCACTTCAATAAAGTATTTGGGTTCCCTCGTGCAAAACATAGGCAGCCAACTAGTTTGTGATCTCGATGTACAAATTCATCCGTCTACTTAGTCCGACTGTGCTTCGCACCGTTGATGAATAAAACGCATATTTATTTAGTTAAATCTAAGGAGCGCTACATGTCATTGGAAACACACCCTAAAAGTCACTGTAGATGCTGACGCAGCCTGTCGTCTTCGAGTACAGAGCACGAAATATGTTCATATGTTTCATGGAACATGCGTTGGATGAATCGATCGACTTAGTCGAACGTTCTCTTGAAGTCGGTTTGCGATAATTGGGACGCCATTTTAGCACAGGCCACAGAGTGAATATTGTGTGCATAATCCCGTGTTGAGTGAAAACCATGTTGTTTTTCCTTAAGCTAGAATTCCAGTTTCGCAATGAGGCGACGAAGGAGAAATGAGGCTAGTAATTATGCCACCATCTGTGTCTTACCAAACTCCCAACCTATGAATTTATACTTTAACACGTGAACGGATGCGCCATTTGACTGCAATATATAATAAGTCCAGCAAACTACTTTCACAGCAACATGCAATTTTATTTGCGCAATAATTTCCGTCCTACGGAACTTGTTAAGCGTTGCTTTTTTACCCCCAATACACTAGTGTCTGTGAGTAGCGCAAACGGTGTGACTGCTCTACCTGTGTATTGTCAGAATGCTCGAATCCCTGCACTTATCTGACATGGTCTGTTCCTTAAGACCTTTTTTAAGAAGCATGTAAGTGGTTTGCGGTGGACATCATTACCATCCGTAATTAGTGCAGCAGCCCAAAATTTAACGGCTATGATGGCGTTTTGGACCCGAGGTTCCGATGGAACTTCTGAAACTACCGATCATGTCTCAGCCTGCGTTACCTGAACAGGAAGATACCCAGAAGCAGGGGACAAAATAAGCAGATCTCGAGAGCCCTCGCAATGTCTCCCTGACGCTTACTTCATGCGAGCAGTTGAAACTGCTTCCAGTAATTAACTGATGATCCTGCTTCCTCCATTTCTTGAATCTGTGTGCTTCACCAGACTTCCTTGTCACCACACGGGCTCTGCTTTAGTTCGCGCCTGATAGTCCGTCTAGTTACGTTGTGCTTTGAGTCAGCCGGGAGTTCTTTTCTGGGTTTCAAGAGGTTAACGGACGTCTCGGACATTCGGTGACTAATGTGGTGATGATTGATGGTATTACAAGCGTAGGCTCCCGAATGTTTTATAGCGGCCGAGATCCTATTCCATTGAAGCTCAGTGTTATTGAGACAAGAGAGCGGAAGTTCAGCACGCAGAACATTCTGGTTCTATTACTTGAGTGGGGGCTGAGATAACTTCCCATTTGCCATTTGAGGGAGGCGCTTGGTACATCTCCCGGTTAAGATCATGAAAGAACAACAGAGTACCAATGAATGTGAAAAGCACGGAAAGAAGACGAAGGCTGGTAGATGCATGCATTCCGTATTGTCTCCTCAGTACCATTAACAATAACCGATACGCATAGATATAGCTAACAGTGGGTGCAACCAGACAAACTTAAGGTGCAAAACGAATGACGGAAGTTCACACCTACGTCCAAGGCAGCTTTAGGCTGACAAATAATTGTTTCTGAACACACAGGGCTGGCTTCATCCGGCTTATGGAAACTGCCTCAGCAAACCCAAGGAAGTGGGGATTAGTGTGACGTAACACAACTTTAAACGCCGAGCCCAGCTCTAATTGGTGACCCGAGTCTAATAGGTGTTTGCCTATCGAGGAAGCCGGCGGTCTGCGCGAACATGGAATCTGACGAGGGTAGGCAATCTGAGCAATTTCACGTTGAACCCATCTTGGCACATGTTCCTTTATTCGGGAAGTCAGCGTTCTATTGGTTCTGCCTATGTAACTTTTTCCGCAATCACATACAAATTGGTATACACAGTGTGAGTTGGCCCCAATAGGCTGAGCTTCCTTCGTTGGAGGTATGGGCAAATTTCGGGTTCGGTTGATAACGACAACTTGTGCAGCATAGTAACTTCATTGTGTAGCCGAAATTGTACGCTTAGTTGTCTTCAGCGTGGCTAAGTCACCTTTGAAAGGTAACTCGAAATACACTTTCTTCTTGGCTGCCGTGTGCACCAAGACCTTTGGTCCTCGCGGTTGGCTGTGTTTCTCGATAAATCTTCAAGGGTATTTGTCAGCCTATAACTGCCTTGGACGTAGATGTGAACTTCCGTCATTCGTGTTGCACCTTAATTTTGTCTGGTTGCACCCACTGTTAGCTATATCTTTGCGTATCGGGTATTGTTATTGGTGCTGATTAGGCAATACCTAATGCGTGCATCTACCAGCCTTCGTCTTCTTTCCATGCTTTTCAAATTTTTGAAGGGAACGTACTACCAATGAATGATCAGATTTGACCCTGGTCTTATAGTATACGCGACCATCCATGATGAAACGACGTCACCTATTTTTACGGCAACGCGATCATTTTTGGTCCACTACAAGGCAGCTATAGTTGGACGCCGGTTGGTATTCTTTTTCCCACTGTGTCTAATAGCGGGATTACCAAGAAACAACTGATGCTCCGCGCACCGTTGCAACTTATGTCTGCCGTTGACACTTCTCTCGGAGTGAGATCAATACTTACCACCTAACAGTGATTCTAAGGAGCTCATACGACCTACATATGCGTTCATGTTCCCTGCATCAACAACGATATCTGAAGTGGCTACACTGCGAAGTATCATGTTCAGTTCGTGGCAGATGTCCTTGGCAGCATCATAACTGTAGTCGGTGGGAGCATGAGCGGAAACCACCAACATCGTCTAGTACTACTTCGTGCATCAACCTTAGGCGATCTCTTTAAACGCCTTGCACACAAGCTGTTGCTCACACTAAGCAAATCAATCAACGATGCCAGCTTGGGAGCTGAGAACGATGCCTACTTCAGTTTGACCAGTAACTGCAGCATACAGCTTCTCCGGACGTGTGTAACCAATGGCGAGAGGAAAAGCCGGATGCATTTAGTTCACTTAACATGTAATTGTCATTGTTCTGAGTTTAAGACTCACAGCCCACGTCGACACTTTATATGTCCGACGTGCGCCCTAGTGCAGCCTGTCGACCTATTTCTTTTAAAGTGCGATCGTTGAACGTCGCTATGGAAACGGGACAATGTGATCTTATAAGGAGCTGTTGGCGATTGGTGTCCAGTGGTGGGCGCGGGAAGAGAACTGATATGATATCGA
>CALYDF020009191.1:0-10999 GCA_944474145.2 Dicrocoelium dendriticum
TGTGATTTGTTGCCGCGTAATTGAGGGCTGGGTTACAGTACTTCATCAAACGTCCATAGATGCTGCGTTCTCATCCGCACCGCATCCTACAGTGGATGAGCTCACGTTTTTCACGTCTACGTGTGCATCGCGTGATTGGTTGGCTGGGCGCATTCTAACCGCTGCACCAACTGACGCGGATGTTCTGAGTATTCTTGCACTGATTTGCAATTGGTCAAGACGATGGGCACGAATTTGTGCGGGTGCTCCACTTAAGATTCAACTTGAGGTGCTTGAGGATTCAGCAGAATATTATTAAGGAGCTGCTGCTTCCTTTATGGATTCATACCCATACGCATCATACGCATAGCTTCTTGGGTCTTACCACTACTTCCACTGTCCTTCAAGCAGCCATTTCGTTACTATTTTTATTCTCAACCTATGTTGTCTGCATCCATGTCCCTGAAGAAACCATGATGCTAAAATGCGCCGATGACCTACTATTTCGCACCAATCATCGAACATAAGCCTCTTCGACCACAATGTTTTCTGGATAAACTTGTGAATTTGTAAACCCTCGGACCAATGCCGAATGCTTCCAAGAGCAACGCTGCGCTGTTTTCGCCGCAAAATTTACGATATTTATCAAGAAATCCACTTTAACTGTACCCAATTGCATATCAGTTTCGAAAGCCTGGTCTTCTCGACGTCCGTAAAGTATTTATGGATCAAACTTAAACACTTTATCGTAGACGTTTAAGTTGAACGATGTATTCACTATAGTCAGACGGTTCTCTTTTCTTTTCGCACGTCTTCGGTCATCATCAATCTGTCAACAGTTGTAACTTTGATGCATCATTGTATGTATTTTACCACACTGGACCTACTGTTATCCGGTGATCTTTCCTGGCCCACTGGATAAGTATTTAATGCTACTTCAAATGTCTCTAAATCATATACAGGACAACCTCCGTATGTTGACAACCCAATGGACTCGACCAAATGGTTACATTAAAGAGGCGGTTAAAAATACGCTTTTATTCCGAAACATTTCGTCCCCAAATTGCCACTTGTGCAGTGCACGTTATGAAATGTATTTTCATGCAAACTCGTTTCAAACACATTTGACGCGGTCCCAAGAAACAGCAAAACGCATTTCAACCATGCATAGTTATAACAAATCAAAACGCTGAGTGCATTTCGCGTTAAATCAATATTTTAAGAAACATGAATGTTTGTCTTCTGATACTTTTATCACAAAGACAACTAAAAAAGCACTCTCATCACAAATTACAATACTCAGCGGGTTAAGACAGTTTTTCATAGAAAATAACTTCAGTTGTGTCGCAAGTTTTCTGACTTAATATTCCTTTAGATTTTCTCTGATTTTCAACTCATCGTCACTCATTCCTACTTTTAATTTATCTACATCAGCAAGTGTTTTTTCTTTGTAAACTTAGGGGAGTATAATAGTCAGTATTACATGGAAAATGGCAAATGAATCTGAAATAGTGGAAGTTACCAAGTCATCAATGCTTTCAAGCAACACTAAAATTTTCCCAGTAAAATTATTCCAAATAAGATGAAATGTCTAGTAAGGCCATGGCATCCCGCTCGAGAAACTGAATAAACTGGCATTTTTGGGAAGCTTTTGTATAATATCCGGTTGGAATTTACACCAAGAGGAACTTATCCAAAACACAGCATCCAAAGCATTAACTGGACCAACAGACGAAGTCCTTACTAGCATTTGAGTCAATTGTACGCGATCTTGTCATGGCTGGGCTGGGTAGTGAATTTTAAAGTTCTTGTTAAGTCCTTGCTCCAGAGGTCGAATTTGTGATGTCACATTTGAATTCTTGACTATAAGCGAAATATTTGTAAGACATTTTCACGGGTGCCACTGCGACAGTTGTCCGCTGTTTGGATAATGAATCGCTTCTTCTGTATCATTTCCTTCTCGATGTGTCTTATCCGCTCCTCAAATACAGTAGCAGTCATCAACAAAATTCGTTTTGGTCTCCAGTATAATCGAATTTTTAGGATTTAGATTTGTAAACGCATGTGGTCTGACTGCATTCTTAATGACTACGATCTGTAGCCTCTTCCAAATTGAGCTAGCTATCAGCAGAAATGTGCAAGTTTCTCTGGAGTGTTTTCAATCAGGCCCTTTATAACAAGGGTTTTATCAGGCATCGTCTTGTAAAAGAGACCGCAATCGTCAGCTTTAAAACGTGGCTATTATTGAAGACCTTGGTAAATTTAGCAACTATTTCGATGAGACCTTGAACAATTTCCTCAGGCACTTCATTCTATTCAAAATACAAAACTCAAATGAATTTAATGTATGAGCTTAATTTTATATTGCCGATTACGGAATGCCTGGAATATTGCACCTAAAGTTATTGTGATATACCTTTAGCAATTATTGCAATTAGTAGCCAAGGAATTCCAGAGTCAATTGCATCCGACTTTTAAACCAACGCAGGCTAAATACACTGTCTTCAAAGTTTGCAGTATTCCGCTTCTATGCATGATTACCTCCCTTTACAGTTAAGTATCTCCACAAGTACTTTTGATTATGGCTCTGCATATCGCATACGGTTATCTTGTTAATATCAAATATTCTGCCTCCATTCTATAGCTAATGCTTAACAGCAAATATAATAGACTAATATTTTCTTTCAATTTTAATTAGCTGAGGTATTTGCTTTGGGCCATAAATTTGAATACCTCTGAATGACCGATCCGAAGTGTTCAAAAATAGGCCTGCATCTATTGTGTACAGTGCTATTGCCGCAACATTACTGGCTACATGGATTGTCCTGTGAGTACTATGCAGTAACTGATCTTCGGGCGTACAATACAGAGCTAGGTATTTCGGTTGAAAAAATAGAAAACTGTGTTTGAATAAACCCTTCAAAAGCTCCTTGACTATTGTCAAATTTCTCCTGATCAGAGATATATTGGATCGATTGAATTTGTAATGCCCAAAGCTTTTTTGGCACTTACTGATAATTTTCCGGTTTTCCCAGTTTTAAGCCACATTTGCATCCTGTTTTTGCCTTATTTATTGCGGTCCGTTTACTATTGTATACCTGTTATTATCATGTTCTTTTTCCACATGAAAATAGCTGTCTCGCTAAACTCTGAGATGGATGGACAACAAGCGTCTTCGTTTGATGAGTCTAGTGTAGGTTGCGAGAGTCTAACTGTTCAGAATCAATAACGGATTTATCTGGCTGTATGCAGTGTGACGTCTGCAGTTGCCGGTATCACAAACTCTGTAACGGCCTAAAAACAGACCACTACAAGATGTTATCAACCAGCGTTCACTTGCCTTTTAACTGTGCAGAATACTGCGCTCAGGGATAGACGCGCTCGGCTATCACCGGTACCAAACATTCATCGCTGTCTTCAAGGTTGATACGTGTTGAGAAGTCGATAGCCAAAGACGCCTCTATCGCTTCGCTCGATGTGAAAATGTCTTTGCTTGTTAAAGTTATGCATATATCGATCGACGACACTGCAAAATTGCCGACAATCCATACAATGGGGTGTGTCACTCGCTAATGAATTCGCCCATCCTACCACACAATTCACTTAGCATTAATGACTACCTCATGAGCCGGTTACAGTGAAGAAAAATAGGGTGCAAAAACACCAGAATCCCTCTGCTAAACCTAGAGAATTAGTTGCCACAGCATCGAGAACCATATCCTCTTTCACAGTCGGAAACACATTTAAAAGTTTGAACAGGTGAAAATTCGGAATATCATGACCGTTTTGTCTGTCACTGAACCAGCCCGCACTGACGGAGATTTGCTAACTGCTTAATGTTACACAAAGTCCACTGTCCCTGCTCCCGTGAGCCAAAAGTAGAAGCGGAATAGATCTGCCCGTAAAATTTCGAAGATACTTTAAAACAGAGGAACTAGTAAGACGCCGGCAATAGGGCGGAAAACTGGGCTAGTCTTTTTTCGGGGTCGCTTGCGGAGAGAGGGACAGTTCCACCTCCGGTTGGGAAAATTGCGGGTGTGTGTGTTAAATCCAAGGCAAGTGGGGTAAACACCCCCAGTCGTGGCGAATATTTTATGGATAGTTGTGTTATATTCCATAACGTAATTGAATCTACGGCTGCTCTCCCAAGGAAAAGAATGACATCAAATGGATTAAACTGTACGTCAGTACCCTGCTTAAATCTGGATTCCCTGGTGAAACTGTCAGAAAGCTGAGCATAATGAGGATCATCCACAAAATTACCCCGAACAGTGAACCAGATTAAAGTTCGCATCAGATTCTAAAGCAGAGGAACGAAAAATATCGCTCGGTTTGCATTCAAACTTATGTGTAGTGGTGTCAGCGTTCCGCCGAAACTTCCACTGGTAAATATTTTGAACTTAAAGGAGGCTATCAATGATCTCAACAGTAGGCGGGCGGTTGTGAACTAGGCCTCCGTCTGGTGGGTTTTCAGGTGCTCAGCTGGAAGTTATTTTCGCCCTATTTGAACCCATCCTGTTGGCTCACGATTCATGTATCATCGTGCCGATTTCCTTACGTTAGTGCTTTGCAACACGCGTAGACTATGGAACAATGTGCACGAGTTAGGTCTACTTGTAGACAAATCTCGTCCCGACGTACTTGCTTTCACTGAATCTTCGTTGTCTATGGATACCACGGAACGTGAGGTAAGTTTATCAGGCTACGCGCTGCTTAGGACGGATCGCTCGGTTGTTCGCCAAGGCGGAGCGGTTGTACTGTATGTGAGCTGTAACATAGATATGTTAACGACCTGCACGTTCCATTCGTCAGATCAGAGTTTCGAAGCCCGTTCGGCTGCTTTGTGCACTTTCTCTACCCACTTTACAGTTTCCGTTATATCCGGGAGTCCAAGAAGTACTTACAGGGAGATAACTGATTTTTATTCGCACAGCCCGCGAATAAGTGTTTAGTTCTAGGGAATTTAAACCTTCCGGAATTCTGTTGAACCGATCTTCCTTGCGCTTCGGCGTAATGAACACTTGGTGCAGAATTTCTAATGCTGTCTCTTCAAGTGCTTTTGCACCAGTTGGTGGATTTCCACACTAGGTATATGCACAACTACATATCATCTACTTTAGATCTGGTTTTCGCTAAGTCCCACGACTTCGTGACTGACGTTTAGTACGGTACAAATATTTGGTCCAGCGATCACGCCTACATGTCGTTTCGGTGTGTTCTTTCAAGACCCCAACAGATCATCGTTGAATGACTTCCGAATATTTGGTATGCGGACTTTAGTGAAACGCAAGTCAAGGCTTCAGTTCTAAACTGTGAAATCTCGATGGCCGAATCTATCCAGTTAGACTGGGATAAATCTAAAACATAAATTAAGGAGGTTTCCGCTCAATATATTCCACTCATGAGGATAAACGGGTTACGGGCACAGCATGCATAAACAGATACCATATGCAAGCAGCTACTCAAGGAACGGTCTATATTCCGGCAAGCCTACCCAACACCTCGATCAGCCAGTACCAATGCCAGATGTCGAGAAATTAGAAATCCATGTGAGAAACATCTCAAGACAGTTGGTCTCCAGTAGGAGCAGCGTTTGGCGGGCTCGGCTGCAGCTAATCCCAAAATCATTTTGCTTACGTTAAAAGACGCAGCTTGGCAAACTGTCCATACCAGCGTTATTGCGTGCAGACGGGATCGTGAGCGAACTGACTATGACAAGACCAGTACACATATTGATAATTATACTGAGGTGTTTGCTCGGGAGACCAATTTACCACAGTTTGAATTTGTTTCAGTAGTTCCAGAGGATTATGCTTACTTGAGTTTAACATAACGCATACTATGGTCTTCGAGCTACTGCAAGGCATTAATCCCTCTAAATATTTTGGTCCTGGTTTTATTCATCCGAAGATGTTGCATGTATTGGCCAATGAGCTGAGTGGTCCTCTTACATGCGTGTTTTCAATATCGCTTGCCAGATGCGTCCTAACTTCGGAATGGAAGGAGGCAACAATCTGTCCTATTTCTAAGGACGGTGACAGCGCACTGCCCTCGAAATACAGGCCTGTCGATTTGATAAGCGTAGCAGTCATGTTGTTTGAAAAACTAATGAGGGATTCACTGGATAACCACCTGAAAAGATTCAACCTTCTCCGTGTTGCACAACATGGATTTCACAAGGGATTTTCATGTCAGACTAGTCTACGTCTAGCTCCTGAAATCTGAGCCGAATCGGTAGACAGGGGCCAAGCTGCAGACGTGCTATCCGTGGACGTTTCGAAAGCTTTTGACACTGTTCCTCATCTTCGACTTACATTAAAATTGTGATTTTATGGTACATGTGGTCGCGCTGTTCAATGTGTGTCTGCTTTCCTTAATTTCAGGAAAGAGTGCGTAAGCGTGGGGCGTAGGTTTTCGCTCAGGCAAGCTGTCCTTACTTGAGTCCCGAAGGGCTAGGCATGGGGCCATTGTGGTTCGCAATCTATGTAAATTACCTGCCGGGTGAGCTAGGAGAGTCATCACCAATTTGTTTGCTAACGACTATAAGCTCTGGAATATTGTGGATATTGCGGGGTTCGAAGACAATTCAACCTACCTTGGATAGGCGCTTGGAATGGTCTATCTTATGGTTGATGCCCATACATAGCGCAAAGTGCATTGATTTCCTAATCGCAGCTGCTAATCCTCCCAACCGATGCGTTGGCGGCGGTGGTGAGATCCCTTTTGTTAATCAGCAGGTTGATGTAAGGGTCCTTACCTCATAAACATTTCATTCGGGGGACAATTGGGAGAAGGCTGCTTATCGGGGTTTTCTTACCATGTGGTTTATCCGCCGCTCTTTCGGAATCCTAACGGTTATTTCGTTTGTGAAGCTATTCTCGGCATTCGTCCGACTCCACCTAGAATATTGTATCCAGGCATGTCCAACATGTCATCTCCGAGACTAAATATGCCTAGAGACGGTGTTACCAGTGGGCAATCGGTTAATGCAGGTTATACGGGGACAGACGTATGCTCAGCGCTTGTTCATTTTGGTGTCCATTCCTGACGTTGACGTAAATCACGGCTAGTAGACATGTGTCCTTGTACCGTAAACATAAGCGGCACCATAGCGAATCAGGAGCTCGGAATTCCGAGTGATCGATAACTTCACATCGGAGGTTTGTATTATAATAACTGATCACACCGCCACCCCTTCCGTTTCTATCGGTCCTAAACAGCGACATACCGGGTAAATTGATCCCAGAATCCATTATCTCAAGGTTTGACCAGATCACTGTAATCATGACGAGGTCCCGCGGATGTGTGACATGGAATTCTCTAAGTTCGGCCAAGTTACTTCGAAGGCCTTGGGCGTTTGTGTACATACAAGATAGGGCCTTTGTTGTCAGGAGTGCATTGATGGATTTCAACCTTGTGTTCGTTTCTAAGCCAGCCTTTATGTGGCCGG
This sequence comes from Dicrocoelium dendriticum, assembly GCA_944474145.2. Lineage (NCBI taxonomy): Eukaryota > Metazoa > Platyhelminthes > Trematoda > Plagiorchiida > Dicrocoeliidae > Dicrocoelium > Dicrocoelium dendriticum. The sequence continues at coordinate 7,430 of CALYDF020009191.1, forward strand.
CCATCACTCGTTTTTTGGTTTATGCATTGCAGTCAAGTTGGATGGCATTATTGAGCGTTCCTGAACAGACGTTTCACTCTTGCTGTGTTCTGTCCTCTTGTGTGCCGTGGGTGCTGTGGTGTCCTTCTCTCCGCAAGACTGTGCAGATAAAAAATTTACAGCGTTTGCAAGTTCCATTGAATTGCTTACCACTTTGCGCCGATTGCCTGCTGCGTTTAGCCGAATCTCTGTTGGCAACCTGGCTCGGAACTTTAACCAGCTAACTAACAAAACTTGCGTCATTCCAGCGGAGTTAATGTTACTTTCATTAGTCCTGGACCGCAGCCCTTGTATTTAGGTGATGATGGAACTCTTGTCAGGGATTTTGCAACAACATTGTCAACAGAGAGTGCTTCGCGGATGTAGCACCACTGCTCTCGGTCACGTGTTTGCGCATCGTGATCAGAAGGATGCAGTAGCTCGGGAACACCATGAATAAATATTGCTTTCCTTTTAGGAATGCCGCGTTGGTCAACTGCTACTTTTGGGTGATCTTTCCAAAGTAGATCAGGTAATATGCACATTCCGCTCGGTGAGTTTCGAAGACGAACTGCTGGGAGCAGGACAGCCTCTGTCTCATCTGCTGAGTCTAGTGTTACTCGAAGAATTCGAGGTTCACCAGAGTGCGCTGAGGTCGGGTGATGCGCTACGTGTGGCAGCATTGCAGGCTCAACCCGAATACCAATCGCATCGCAGATGGAACACCACTGGTTGCGATCGTCTTGTATCTTGCCTCTTATTGTGCCAGATTTGGACTCCGGAACATTGGTGCACGTGAGAGTTAACGCAGCGTGGCTTTGTCTAGCGAGTGTTGGCTTTATTGACTTTGCCGGCAATATGGGTTGTTTAGCATGCACCACTGAATATGATGGTGAAAGCTGCGTTGCGCCAGGTGTACTCGGTACAGAAGCTGGACCTATGTGTGCCGCTCCCGGTGTGTTTGTCGATGCAATCGATGCGCACGTTACCTGCTTGTTATCTGCCCGCATTGTCTTCAGCTCATAGCTGTCGGTTTCATGGCTGAATCTCCAGATGAAGCGTCTATGTTAGGAGAAGTGGAAGCAGGCATGTTTAAAGACTGTCCACTCATGGGAGTGAGGTGACCCAGTGGATTTAGAGTGATAGGCGCTGCAGCGCGGTTGGACCGTCCAGCCCTGTCGTTCGACTTAGATTCAGAGCTTACTTTGGCCGGGTGAGGTATTATCGTGGCCATATTTTCCTCTGTGGGATGGATCTCAGTATTTACAAAATGCGCGAATAACTCAGTCATTCTATCGCACGTTTTCGTGAACAAAGTTAAATAGTTGGTAACTGGAATGACTTGACATGTTGGGCAAAACCAAATTGTGTCACCAACTTGTTTGTCTGTCGTTACTCTTGGATGGATTGACCCACACATTGCGGACGGTAGGATCTAATGCAGTTAGAACAGGTAACACTGATCTTAAGGACATTACTGCAATTGTCTGCGCAGCATAGGCGACGTTGAACCATTGGAATGCTAGTCTTCCCCTAATCGTTTGCAGTAAGGCCTATCTGGGCGCTCTCATTGATGAGTGTACTTTGCGCTAGGCGTGAGGCACAAACACCTCAAAACACTCCCACGAATTGAGAGTTGTTCAACCGCACCAAGGTCAAGCGTTAGAGGCAAATGTAGGTCGTAACGCGCAGACTGTCGGGTTCAGCGATCAAGCGATCCGTAGTTGAACACACACACACACACATACACCAAGCGGCAACGTGTGTAGATCGGCCTGTCTTTAGCGACGATACAGGTGGAGCGCTGCTAAGCGTCCCTAGAGCTGTTCAGCTGATGAGCGGAGCAAAATGACGGTAAATTTGTTATGCTGCAACTTGCAGGGATGGTTGTCGCCTAGTTTGGGAGCCCACAGCTTCTTCTTCCGAATGAGACCAAAATCTTTTACGAAAACCTCCGGTTTGATTTAGTTACACACATCGAATTCGGCAAGGAATATCCCGAAAACTGTGAACTGGAGCAAGAGTATAATCCACACAGGTTAGATCCAACAGCTTGGAAGCACTGAGTAGAGCTCGTCGAACTGATTCGAACGAGCGCACATACAATATTTGGTAGGGAGAATCAGATTGACCATAGAGGGCAAGGCGTGATGCGAGTTGAAGTGTGGCCGCACGGCAAATGATGATGTAAGCTGCTCAACACGAAGACACACCTCTAGGTCAAATGCAGCGATAATATAGTACGTGTACCACATCAACCGCATCATTGTTCAGATTCAGTAAAGTTACGCGGAAGCAATGAACTTACCAAGCGCTGCGCCAAAGAAAACTCCATACTTACTTTACTCGTCTTCTTTTGGATGTTTGCCCAACATACTGACGCTGGTGGCTTACCAGGTCCGCTTGGCTGAGGTGCGCGCGACCGCATGTGCTTCGGCACAATGCGTTCGACGTCGTTGGGCTATCCACTATCGACGCCTGTTGCATTGTCCACCGACGTTTCTTTTACCCTTTCTTATAATGAGACAGATAAGAACTGCTTGCAATGATTTGGATGCACATCAATTAAAGCCATCAATAATGGTTATTAAAAATATAAAAGTCTTACCACTTCACCAGCTGTTAGAATGGAATGCTTCTATTCTGAATCAAGACATTTTGCCAGCAGGTTACTTTTCAAGTCATGCAAGCCACATACCCAAGAGAAATGACTGGGCCTTCTTCTTTCTGATCCATAAAGCCATAGTTTACGCATCGTTCAGTGATGCTTCAGAGCCAGGTAAAGGGTATAGCAAAATGATAATTTCAACGTTGGTTTTATGCATATAGATGAAAGTGTAAGCATTTCAAATAGTACTCTTTTCTGAAATTCAATTCGGACAAGTACAATTATATGACTAAGCCAAACGTGACAAACCAGGGAAAGCTGAATATGCGAGTGATTACGTTGATAAATTTGAGCATTGGTTCAGTGGATACAACCAGGTGGTAAATGACAGTATACACGCGTGCACACGTGCATACACACACAAAGCATGGGCGAGTTGGCCCATAAGTCACCGGTGATGAATTCCGGCCGCAATCACCGATCCGGTTAAACCAAAGTTAGAGCTTGTATCAGGATTCTCTTGTTGCACAACTCCGGCTGAATGGGTTTGATGGCACTGGCCGCAAAAGTGGCTAACAACACTCCGTTATCCGCATACGGAGAAGCCTGATCGTGTACCTGCTGTAACTTGCACCATAGGGGCAGGTAAACTGTTATAGAACAAAGAACTCGGATGTAACCGGGATTTTAACTTTTAACCGCTAGCTGATGAGTGGAACAGATTTGGGAGGGATACCAACTTTAGCAGCTGGCGATGTCTGGTTCACTAGCAGTGAGGATAACATCCTTCTTCCTTGCAGTCGGCATCACTTTAAGTTAATGAAAAACTGGAACTTGTTTTTCAACAAACCCAGCGTCATACTTGTTATTTTGTAGCGTCATGATGAACCAACTCCATCTAAGCTTCCAGCGTTTTTTGACCGCATATTTTTGGGCACGGCAAT
>CALYDF020009192.1:0-10982 GCA_944474145.2 Dicrocoelium dendriticum
GAGAAGATTCAGAAACTTGCGACAGGGATGATCGAAGGTCAACGAGGTAAGTCTTACGAAGATCATCTAAGTAGCTTAGGATCATTTTCCTTGGAACGGCGTAGGTTGAAAGGGGATTTGATAGTGAAGTTTAAGATCACTAAGGGACTTATTGGTATTAGTTCCACCCATAAGTTTGGGTTGGCTACGTCAGACCATCTGCGCAGGCGTCGCCTGAAGCTCAAACATCATAGAACTCGTTTGGACATCAGTGCACAGTTTTTATGAACCGAGTATTTAACTTCTGGAATAAACTTCTTTCTGGTTTAGTGAAGTCGGTGGACGTAGAAGACTTCAAAAGGGGCTTAGACGCTTGTTGCTCCATCATTTTCAAGAGATATTGTAGTCGTACTGCATATGTAGTGTATTTTGATGCTGGCATATAAAAGTGCAAAGCTTGCTCTTGTTCTTGCTTCATTCCAGAAACAAAAATAGGCAAGCCAACGTCGAAGTGCCGGGGGCCGCTTCCCTTACCGACACAATAACTGGACGCTCGTTAGGCGAAGACCTCTATCGTCCGTTTGACCTGAAGCGGCCTGACCTAACCTCGTACCGCATGACAATATAGTGCATGCTTTTGTTGTTGCTTTGAGAGTTTGCAGAATCGGCGGAAGTCAACAATGCCTAGAAGTCCTGGAGGCTTTTGTTCGCTTACCGGTGCAAGAAAGGATGCCGGGTAGTTTGAAACCTATATCGTGGAGCTGTTCACCCGCTTATTCACACAAGGCAAAGTTCCCAATGATTGGAAATGTAGGACGCTTACACCAATCTACAAAGGCGGTACTCGCAAAGATCCGGTCAATTACCGATCGATAACTCTCCTATCCACGATCTCCAAAGTGATGGAGTAGATCGTCGTAGCCACTTTACTCGACTACATGGAGGCCAAGGAACTGCTCTCTGATTGCCAGCGTGGTTTCCGGCGTCAACGGTTATGCCTCAGTAACTTGTTACTTGCCAGGGACAGCTTGACGACTGCTGCCGACGCTGGTCTAGAAACGCAGGTTATATTCCTGGATTTCGCCAAAGCCTTCGACGAGGTCGACCACAAGATTCTACTGCAGAAACTGTTGTCTTACGGCGTTTCAGGAGTCTTGATGGACTGGATCCGGAACTACCTTCAACACCGTTCCTTCCAAGTACGCGTCGACGGATGGTTGTCTTCCTCCATCCTTGCCACAAGCGGAGTTCCACAGAGGTCTGTGCTCGGACCGCAACTCTTCCTAGCCTTCATTGACGACGTCTGGCAGCAAGTGGAGTCTTCGCTGCTGCTATACGCGGATGACGCGAAACTGTGGCGCACAATTAACCTTCCGGACGATGTTAGCGCAATTCAGACGGACCTCGACAGTCAACATCAGTGGTCCCTAGAAAACAACCTTCCATTTAACGCTTCGAAATGTCGCGTCCTTTCTACCCGCCCTTGCGCTTTTTCTCCTAAATATTACCTGGGAGCGTCTATCCTCCAGATCTCTCGGGCCGAAAGAGACTTGAGTATCATTGCCTAGATGAGTCTTTCCGTATCCGCTTCCTGCAGGAAAGCAGCAGCTGCTGCTAACCGCTTGGCGGGGTTGCTGAAACGATCCTTCAGTCAAAATGACCACAGCCAATTCCGCCTCCTCTCAACGCTTTTCTTCGTCACCACTTGGAGTTCGCTATTCCGGCTTGGAGCCCTCGGTTTCTGATAGACCAACGCATACTCGAGGCCCAACAACGTCGAACAACCAAACTGGTCCGAGGTCTCAAGCACCTAGATTATCCACAACGACTTCAGTCCCTGGGCCTCTACTCGCCTAAGTACCGACGTCTACAGGGCGACCTGATCCTTTTATTCATGATCTTATCCAACCCTGGACATAAATGTGGCCACCTACTCACACTGCACCAATTGGGCTCCCATTAGGTGGCCACCCACTGAGGCTCACACATCAGCACAGTCGGCTAGACTGCAGACGACGCTACTTCGCTTTGCGAATCTGCCGACCGTGGAATGCTCTGCCTGCCGAGTTAGTCTTGGCACCTACTGTGGCGGAATTTAAGACCCGCTTGGACTGTCATCTGGCCGTGTTACACCGCGATATTCCCTTATATAACTACCTTCTACTGGATGGAATTTCTTTCTTTTTTCTTCAACCTAATTTCTTTCCAAAGCCGTTTCGGAGGGCGTGGTGGGATGTCAAGCTTTGAGCCGGCGTGCATTCTGTGTAACTGCCGCATAATCCCGATGAAGATACTGATAACACACGAGTCCACCCCGCTATAAGGTTGCTTGGCCTTTCATTAGACCCGACCCTAACTCTTTTTACCCTATGGGTCATGTAACGCTCGAGCTTTTATTCCCATTAAATACAATGTTCCAATGTTCCAATCGTCCTTGGAAGCTGACCTAATGTGACCTTGAACGTTGGCACTATTGTAGTGAGGTGGGATTCGTCTGTTAATCCTTATCGTTAGCGTTTATGCATCGTACTAAATGCATAAAATGCTTTCGCTCTGTGGCTGGTAGTTATGATGGTTCCATTTTTAGTTGTCATATGCTGATGGAAAATACTGCCCGGGGATTTCAACCTCCCGGGAGTCTGTTGGGGCAATCTTTCTTGCAATTCGGCATTAGGGACATTCGGTGCAGACTTCCTTGAACTGACTGTCCAAGTGCCTTTGCACCAGTTCGTTGACTTTCCCACTAGGTATATGGACAACCAAATACCATCTACTTTGGATTTGGTTTTCGCTAAGTCCCTGGACTTCGTGACTGACGTTTCACACGGTGCACCTCTAGGGTCCAGCGATCACGCATGCATATCCTTTCGATGTGCTCTTTCAAGGCACCAAGAGACCGATGTTAAATTACTTCCGAATATTTGGCGGGCGGACTTTAGTGCAATGCGAACTAAGGCTTCTGAACTGCGAGATCTCGATGGCTGACTCTGTCCAGTTAGCCTGGGATAAATTTAAGGCATACCTTACGGAGGTTTCTCCTCCCTATATTCCACTCATTAGGAAAAGTGGGTTAAGGGCACAGCCTCCATGGATAGATACCACAGGCAAGTACCTACTCAAGAAACGGTCTAGATGCTGGCGAACCTACCAAGCAGCTCCATCAGCCAGCACCTATGATGGTTATCGAGAGATTAGAAATAAATGTAAGCAACATCTCAGAACTGCTCGTCTCCAATACGAGCAGGGTTTAGCGGACTCGGCCGCAGCTAATCCCAAGAGGTTTTTTGCTTACGTTAAAAGACGCAGCGGGGCAAAACTGTCTATACCAGCTTTATTGCGAGCAGACGGGACCCGTGCGCAAACTGACTATGACAAGGCTTGTATACTGAGTGATCAGTATACTGGAGTCTTTGCTCGGGAGACCTCTTTACCACAGGTTGAATTGGTTTCAAGAGTTCCAGAGGATTCTTGCTTAGCTGAATTTAGCATAACGGAGACTCAGGTCTTCGAGCTACTGCAAGGCGTTAATCCCTCTAAAGCTTCCGGTCCTGATTCAATTCATCCGAAGCTGTTGCATGAATTGGCCAGTGAGCTGAGTGGTCCTCTCACATGCGTGTTTTCAATATCGCTGGACAGCTGCAGCCAACCTTCGGAATGGAAGGATGCAATCTTCTGTCCGATTTTCAAGGGCGGTGACAGCGCTCTACCCGCGAACTACCGGCCTGTCAGTTTGACAAGCGTAGTAGTCAAGTTATTTAAAAAGCTGATAAGGGATTCAGTGGAGAACCACCTGAATAGATTCAACCTTTTCAGTTTTGCGCAACATGGATTCCTTAAGGGATTTTAATGTCCGGTTAATCTACCGGTAGCTCGTGAAAGCTGTGCCGAAGCGGTAGACAGTGGCCATGCTGTGAACGTGCCATTCGTGGACTTGCTGCAGCTTTTGACACAGTTCCTCTTGTTTGCTTTTCACAAAATTTGTGAACCTACGGAATATCTGGTCGCGCCCTACAATGGGTGTCTGCCTTGCGGGGAGGGAACAGTGCGTACGGGTGGGGCGTAGCATTTTGCTTAGGCAAGCTGCCATTATTTGCGTCCCACAGGGCTCGGTATGGGGCTATTGTTGTTCGCGGCTTAGGTAAAGGACTTGCCGGGAGAGCTAGGGGTGTCATCACTAATGTATTCGTACGACCTTAAGCTCTGGGTGTCGTGGATATCCCGGGGTCCCGAGGCAATACAGTGCGCCTTGGATAGACTCTGAGCATGGTCCACCTTAGGATTGCTGCCAAGAAATAGGGTCATGTGCTCTGTTCTCCGAATCGGAGCTGCAAATCCTCCACCCGATATGTTGTCTGCGTGGTGAACTCCTTGTTGTCACTCAGCACCTTGCTGTATGGGTCGTACACCCTTCAGCACTTCATTCTGGCGACAATTGGAAGAAGACTGCTTGTCGGGGTTTCGTATGCCATCGTTTCTCCGCCACACTTTTGGAATTCTAAAGGACAGGTTAATTGTGAACCTAATCTCGGCGTTCGTTTGACCCCACTTGGAAAATTATATCCAGGCTTGTCCACCATGTCTTATCCGCGACAAAGTGGACTAGGAGAGGGTGTTACTAGTGCGCACGCGGTTAGTGCAGGGTGCACCGGGACAGGCGCAACCTGCACGCGTGCACAGTTTTGGGATGCGTACTTAATGTAATACCAAAGGATAAGAGATGACCTACTTCTCCTTTATCGTATTTTGACGGGTAAGATCGGCCCGGATTTGTCAGGGCTACTTGGCCCGTTCCGTTACCTAATCTCCGCAGACACCATTTGAAACTGCATAAATCGCGGTCTGATAGGATTCGGACGGCCACTCATCGGTGGCGCCGAGGAATAAACCGCCGGAATTTGCTTCCAGATCACGTGGTTAGGGTAGCTACCGTTAAGGGTTTTGCATGCTAACTGGATGCGCTTGGGTGACAACAACAACCATTTTCTTTTCCTAACTGACTCACCTTCACTTTTCAGTTCTTTTTTTAACGACTCAAATATCTTGGTATTTCACTTGCTTTGCTCGTCTTACTTGTGCTTTTCGCCTTCTGAGTTTACTTTTTTCTCTTACTTACGTCAGGTAACCGGTGAAGCAGAGACTGCTGAACAGCTGAACAGCTTGTTGCATAAGCTGAAGCCGATTTCAACGGGGCTACCGAAAGATTACCGCACATTAATGCAAACTACTTGATCCACTAAAACTGTGTTAGTGTCTACCAGTACGTACAGGTATTTGGGCTTGTGTACTGGTTTGACTAACTTTCCACGCGAGGAAAGCAGGTTACCCAGCGGTTGTATTTGTATCTAGTTACAGCTTGATGGATTTACGCCTGTTTGATTATCTAAGCTGCAACTTTTCCCTCTCATATACCGTGTTGTTTCCCTCGTAACCACACGCCCCTTCGTCGTCGGATTCCTCTCGGGTGAATGCAAGCCAGGCAGCGTCCATGATCTCCGTGCTCCAACCATCGATGAGTTACTGGAGGTGATGTCTGACTTATTCCTCCTGAGATGATGTCATTTCCACTTCAAAGTTTATTTACCAGCTGGTATAGTTGACGCGCCAGCACAAGTACTTGTGAAGCGGATGGAGTATCACTCAGGATACAGTGGTTGAAACAGCTAGGTGCAACGTGGCACGTAAGTTGAAGGTAAAGTAACCTTCCCGGAAACCGAATGCCTTGAGAGAACGGATCGGTCATTTCATTCTAAATGACGGGCAGAAAGAGCCCCTTTTCAGGGCCTATCGATTAACATGATAGCAGCATTCCCCATGGGCTACAGGCAAGCCATGTATTTGGGTGTTAGGCGTCGCACGGTATCCCCATGGGGACCATCAGAATTAGAGGAGGTCTCAGTGAGGGTTAAGGTATGGACACTGTTACTGAGCTCCTGAGAGGAATAGATGGTTGTTGGCCAGCAGACCTTCGCAGGCGTTGCCGTAGTGTGGAGCACTTAAGCTGCTTCAAAGCAAGTGAGTTTCGTATTTTCTTTTTGTATGCCGTGCTTGCTGTGCCGCAGTACGTTCTGGAGCTCCCTTACTACCAGAAATTCCTGGGTTTGCACCTGGGAATTTACGTGTTTTGCCATCCTGTATTCCGCGAAAAGCACATAGACGTTGCGGAAGATGCGTTGAATGTAGTTGTGCGTAATTACTACGTTATATACGATGAGGCGGAACCGAATTTCAATGTGCATTCATTGGTGCACCTGATCAAGGACGCAAAAATACATGGTGGGTTGGACACCTTTTCCACATTCCCACTTTAAGCACACATTTCCTGTTGAAAAATCCCTTCGCAACGCCTTCAGCCCCACTGTGCGAGTGATGCGCAGGTTATTGGAACTTTCCGCTAAGCCCCTTAGTTCTTCGAGCTTGCCAACCAAAAGCGGTGTTACAATGATTTTGTACCGTACTGAGGTGGCTTTCGACATCAGCGGTTCCATGTGTACCCCATTTTGCATGGACAACGTCATTGTCGTACTCCAAATGAATTATGTTTATAGCTTTGTAAAAAACGGCCGATGGTGTTGAAACATCAGTCAGGCCACTGGCAAGCTGTTCAACCTACGCAGACAGCCTGCAGTCATCGGTGATAGGCATTTATGAAGTCCTTGGCGTGCAACCAAATGTCTGCGAACTGCTTCTACAGGATGTTGTTTGCAAGTGCATGTGCATTAATGTTGCACGAGAAAAGTTAGCATTCCCATACCGCACATTTTTCGCCCCTAGACTTCCGCGCATTTGTATTTTTGCACGTACAAGCTATTCTTATGTAATACAGCCTTTACTCTACATCAGTAACGCTGCCCCTCTTTTGTTGTGAGCTTCGCTTCCATGTGCACTGCATTTCCAACATCATAACCTTTTACATCAGGTCAGGTCCCAACCGCAGTATTACGCGGTAGCCTTACGAAAGGAACGTGTTTGCAGGTTACCGTTATTAGCAGTCAGTGACTGCAGAAGGATTGTCAAACCGTCATCATATCTGAACTACTGTTTGAAGTACATGATAACGCGATCCAGTGTTAACCACATGCACCCTGTTCCGTTGATTATGCAGAGAGGTTTATTGTGTTCGGCCATTTCATTTCTCCGATGACTAACAGTATGCGCGCTCCGTGTCTCTTGCGTTTGCAAAGCGGTTATTTGCAAATGACACGGATGATGCATCTTCAGTGGACACGCCGCGCGAACGAATCCGGATTTTTCATTTCACATTATTTAATTAACTTTCCCGTTGGTGATTTACCAAAATACTTTCCGGCAGTGATGGGGAAAAATCTCACGCACATCCTCGAAAAACTACCTGCCGACGCCAAGTATCGAGCTGCACCATTTGCAGGAATGTTTGCCTTGGCTTCGGAATCAGTAGACGCCCTCCACCAACCCGTTCCATTATGCGGCTACACATACCCTGCCCAAGCTCCTTCCGGCACCGGAGGTGGGAGCGCACTGCCTGCAGACGTAGACGTTCAAACCACTACTACGAGCACTTTACAGTGCTCGTAGTCTACTACAAAACCGTTCACCTCAGGGACAAATACGACTTTCCGTTCTCCCTCTATAACAACCGAAACGACTCTTGACTGTAAGTTTCGTTCGGTCTCATTACTATGCAGTTGTCACCGTTGCAGGCATCTTTCCTGATTTAAAAAGACATCAACGATATTAAAATGTGCGTAGCAAATTACCAAGTGCGTTTTCCAATCCCAATGACAGTATGCTTCTTTCCGGTAGATATTACTCGCCGTTGGGACCGCTTTTTGGAAATGCGTAAGACGGGCGGTAGTCTCTGACAGAGGCTTTGTGTTAATTGCGACAGCAAACTAAGCCGAACTTACCGTTCTTGTTCATCATGGTGAATGCGTTACATGTATACGAATCAGTACTACAGATTGACACCCGTCAGGATGCCCTGGTACGAAGCACATGTTGTCCAAACCCCGCTGATAAGGCGCAGTATCTTATTTGTCTACATGGCTATAATGTTTAACATGCCGCCCGTAGCATGTTGTCTGCAATATTACCTTGAGGTGTTGGAGCCGAAATCAATTTCTCCGGTGCCCGTGGTAATACCCCTTCAGAAAAAGGAGTTTGTACTCCGTCATGCACAGTATGTTGCCATCATTATAACGGGACATTCTTTACAGCAACTATGCTGGCCCGCTTTGCCGCATGTTTTGTTTCTACCGAAGAAGTTGCCGAGGCAGTAAAACTGGTTGCACACCATGCAACACCATAAGGCACCACAACGTGTGCGCACAATACTGACTTCCACAGAAGAAATAAGGAAATGCAATAGTCTGCTCGCTTATTGATTTCCAGGTTGCCGAATTGGATGACCTGAACAAACTGAACATGTCGTCATGACACTCATGTACTTACTCGCAACCGCAATTTGTGCGCGCCTATCAGTATATATATTCCTTTGCATCCTGTTGCAGATTCGGTTTCCAAATCTACAACCGCAGTAAGTGTGTGAATATAAACTGTGCTTTGCGAACTTCCATACCCATTCTAAGTGAACAGTCAAACAGTTTTCCATGTAGATGAGGCTTATCCCCTGCTTGTTGGTTTACAACTGCATGCAATATTTGTGCGCCCTGTAACGGCAGTAAGCGACACCAGGAAGTAATACAGCTTTCCCGTTTAATGCTTGCGAACAGGTGAGTTGTATCCGTAGAGAACTGTACGAGGCTTCCGGAAAGGCAAAACACCGCGGCCGCGTGAAGGAATCAGCTGATTCTTCGCTCAGCTGGTTCCTCACCTGGCTGATTCATCGATCAACTGTTAAACCTGGTCAGGTAACCAGCTTGATGCTTGGCGCAGACCGTCGTCTGAAAGTCGTAAGGTCAATTGGGCGTGCTTCAGGCCAAACGGACGATAATATGACCATGGCTTGTAGGGGCCTATGCTGATAAAAACACAGCAGTTCGCCATTAAGCCGTCAGCATGTGCAGGAAGGGCCGCCCATAATAACTTGGAAAGGTGATGTGCTTCTCCACAAAGTTGAAGAGCCAGCTTCATGTCAAAAATGGTATCACATCAATTGCTATAATACATGTGTTTAGTAGCGTTTGTAGCTCCGTTTATTTGTTAACATGTTGCGGAACACCTCTTCGCCATCGCATAGTGACCTCTCTCGCCAATGGCCTGGCTGGAAAACTGGATTAGCTAAACGTGAAGGACAAATATCGCCTACCCGTTATGCAATTTATTATATGGTTAGCAGTAAGCTTTGTGCATATGTAATGATTCCGATTACACATCTCGTTTCGTCCTACTGTTATGCTGGATTCGAGGAGAAAGACGATGTATTCGACGTGTGTATAGCGATGGCGATGTACAAATGAAGAAACTGTTGTATAACCTCTAGATATGTAATATACTATGTTGACAACATGTATTTCCCACGCAACTGAGTACAGTAAACCACCAAGCCTGTCTGCATTTAGCAGGGAAAAGGGGATGGTGGCGCGTTAACGTAGTTGGAAAGTTTGGAAAATGTGTCAGGGCCGGCGAGGTTATGCTGACAACTATTTTCTGAGTGACTGACAGGTTGTCGAAACATGAGAACAATGAATCGCCAAGCTTATCAAAATTTAGCATTGGAAACGAGGACAGTGTTACGTTGACGTAGGGGGAAGTTTGGAAAACGTATAAAAGGAAGCAAGGTCACGCAAACAAATTTTTCTGAGTGACAACTAGGTTGCCGGAGATTGTCTCACCGCGAGCTGTTTCGGGTCACCCATTGGACCGGCTTCGGTTACTCGTGTTAACTAATATACGCGCACAAAGAAGCCATCCCAAATAATGCGTCGTTAAAGCTGAGCCTGGTTACCTGAACTAAGACAAACGCATGTATGAAGTGAAAAATTTGAATAAGAGCTTGTTCAACTTGTGGTCGCGACCAGATTTTGCCTAACACACTCACCAAGCACAATGCAGCGTAAAGCTGCTGCAATAGGTTGCGAAAGTGCTGTGGCTGCGGATGGCGTATTTTGTATCAACCGAAGAACAATACATAATGCTAATTGTAGTTATGACAACCATATTAAATGATGTTATCCTATATTGCTATGTTAGGTACACAAGTTGTTTAGTGTTTATTTTAAGTATGTCAGTGGGCATATTTTCTTTTGTGCGTTTAATTAACTAGCAGGCTACCTATTGTGGGAGGGACCGCTTAACGATGCGTGCAATTTCAGAATCGGGCTGATGTCTCCAGGGACCATTTGATTGCACAATGGCGGGTAACCTTAAATTTCTTCGGTGCGAACTAGTACATCCATCTTATGCCGTAAATAATCGGTCTTCTAAGTGATATAGGTGAGTTGCATAAATTATTGGGAACTGTACATTGGGATTTATTGGCTATATGTGATTTATCGGCATTTTAATGAGGCAGTTGGTGAAATAACGAAGGTCAATAAACTGACGGAAAATCGGCAGATGTGAATTTGCGCAAACTGAGTTCAACAAGTAGAGCACTTTTGTAATTTACGGAATGCTTTGTAATGTTGAATGTGGTGAGGCATAAATTAAAAACCTGTTATGCAAATAATTTACTGCTGGCAATGCAGCAGGTAAAGGGTTAAGAAATAAACATGGCATACGTTTTGCACAAATAATCTAAACGGAAGGCATTAAATGGAACTTTTCAAGGCAACGCATTTACCCGGGGGTTCATATTGAGCCCATTTACGTAATAAAGAAGTGTAAACCTTGCGGATTATGCTTTGAAGGGAAACTGGAAGTAAAGGTAATTTAATAATTATGGTGAACTCAGAAAGAAATAACTGCTATGACAAATGCTTCATTATGCGCATCGTTGCTGGCATACAAAAGAATCTTTCAAAATTGGTAACAAATTACGAATAACGGGCTGTTTATATTACTGCTTTGGTGTGTATGTGAAGGTGGAAAGGAATATTCGCATGCACGGTTTGCTACTGGTTATG